>CALNHX010001835.1:0-203275 GCA_940337035.1 Agriotes lineatus | reverse complement strand
TGCATTTAACGCCTTGGCATTCGCGCTGGACCGGAACAAGCCACGATCAACTATGGACACTGTAAGTAACTTAAGGGTCCTCCAGCGGTCTTGTTGAAAATGTTTCACAAAACCAAACTGTTATAAAATGCACTAATTACACTTTGTTATATATCAAACGATTCGTATTTTAACAATCGCTAGCATTTTTTATTTAAAAAAAAAGTAGCAATAAGAAATTTATTTCAAAAAAACAGATAAAATATACACTTCTGATACTCCCTGCGAATTCTACAAGTTTATTTCGTATCCGATTTCGAAAAACTACATGCCCTTAGAAGCACAACAGAATGAGTTACCACGCTTGCATAAAAGATTTGGTTTAAATTATGTTTTAAAGATAGTAGAAGCAATAATCTAATTGAATCCGTGGCTATTGAACCATACGAGTAACGCTAATATTTTTTAGAGAAATGGTGACCTACTATGCCACTAATCTTGTAGACCATATCTGGTTCATTTACAACATTAAGTAAAGACAATAATATTCACGTTTGTAATTACAAAATGTTCCTAAGTCGGGCCCAGTAGTTCATAGTTTTACCGCCGCCATAAGTTGGCGCTGTTGATATTCCGAACGCTTACGGGCCCGCATGGGAAGATTACAATAATCCTATTATAAGGGTGCATAGAAATTCGAGAAACCAGTCAACCGAAAATTACAAAGAGAATATTACATTTTTAGACTTTGACCACTTTTACATGCTTTTACGATGTCTAATTATTTATTTATAATTAAATAGCAAATCGTATTTTTATTCATAACACTCTTTCAGATCTCAGGATTGTTTAACGCTCAAAATCTTAGTTATTTAAGATGTGTATTATTAATCAATTACATATAATACAGTAGGTACCTGATCAAATCAAATAAAAGAAAAATTCAAATGTAATAATATATTTACAAGATTTTTACATAACACGTATTTTATTTTAAACCTAGATATACATCCCGCAAAGGCAAATTTCTTAGACGCCGCGAATCTATAAGTTCTGTAAGTAAAGAATTCATATAAAAATCATCTAATTTAAATGCCATGTTTGCCCAGAATTTCTTATCCCTACGAATTTCTTCGATGCAGACTCCTTTCGGGGTCCAAACAACGAAGTAACAAACTTCCTTATTTGCTATTTGCAGTTGTCCTTGTACTTGATACATATATTTATGTTTTGAGTTTAACTTTAGAGAGTCCCCTTGTAACGTACAAAATTTAATTTTTTTCTCCAAAACTCCTTCTTGTGGTGTTAAATTCTTACAAGACGCTGGACATTTGATTTCCAGAATTGCATCGCCGATTTCTGTAACACGATCTGGACTTGCAGCTAAATATGGCTTTGCGCTATCGATGCAAAGCCCTATAATATTTGTTTTGATGCCGTAAACGGTCTCAAATGCGTTGACTGCGTTTTATTCATTTTCTTGGCCGTACACTGTAAATTCATTACCCAAAAATGTTGAGTATAATAACGCTTCTACTGTTTTAGCAGTTGATGTTGTGGAGCGCATACAACAAATTCTTCCAAAATTTGATGCAGTAAGACGAAGTTTTCTTTCTCGCTTCCATAATTCCAAAAGAGCTTGTTCTCGAGTATCTATTTCCAGTTGTTTTGCGTCCGTTGTAGATATTTGCTCCAAAAATTGATTTTTTTAGATGTCAAACGCCTCTTTGTTCATATCTGGATACTCATCAATACTTATGCCGTAGTTGAGATCAGGGCCCGCAACTTCATGTCGTCTTTTCTTAAAAACTGCAAAGTTACAAAAATACTGAAATTCTTCCATCCATTGTTAATTCTGAGAAATCGAGTAGACCAAAAAATTATGATGCACTGACTCGAAATTAATACAAAACCAAGAACCGAAATAATGGTAACTCACCTCTTTTGTTACTGTTGCACAATCGTTTCCTTTTCATCCTTTGGCAATAAGTTTTTGTGTATTTTCCGGCTCCGAATTTATTAAGTCTATTTTGGAGTACTTCATGGTAATTTCCGTCGGTATTAAACGATAAAGCAGCTCCAGTGCAGCGGGTTCCATAAGATCCTTTTAAGGAAAAATTAATGCGCTTTTCCCCTATAAATTTTGCCACGATAGAACTATAAGATTCCGCAAGGTTATTGTCCATATTGTGAAGTAGACTCCAAGAGTTGTCTGCTATTCTCCTTATTCTTTTCATCACCTCTTCGTAAATATTACAATTTTTCAAAAATGGTATTTGATTTTCCTAAATAAAGGTAAAGCGTAAGCAACAAAAATATTAAATAAGATTCGTCGTATATATACCTCTCCAGATTCCATTTTTGCTTGCCTCTTTTCTACACTACAAAAGTAATCCCTACATTTTTCGTGATCACCAAACACATGGTGTGGCCCATTTAAAAGATCTTGTTTCAAAAATATAATTTTTTTCTATATAAAAGTCTTCTTGACTTTTGGATCAGTAACTGACTGCTCCAGTCACTGCCAACCGTAACTTTTCAACTCGGACTTCGACAGTTTTTCTTCCTTCTATGTTGTAGGCAGTATTAGATTTTAAATCTGATAGTTTGGAAACGTAGTTCCTCAATAAATGATTTTTGCATTCTACTTTTTGTATATGAAAAGCTGGCCCATAAGGAGATGCACTTATAATTTTACTGTATACGTTACTATCCCCATCGCCAATTAAACGCCCATAAATTAATCCGTGCATATCAATCGACCTTTTAAACGCTTCTAATAGTATTTCAGATTCCATACCTGTGGAACTGTTGGACCTTTTTTATAACAAAGATGGCTGCTGGGCTGTTCATTATAATAAAACTCTTTGGCGCAAACTGTGCAATACTTGTTTCGTACACCCATATATATTATTTTTTTGGTTTTAGCTCCAATTACACAAGCCTAAAAAATATTACATATAAATCAGTATTAGAACAAAATTTATTTAATAATAATAATTCTTACCACGCCCCGGAAGCTGCGTTGTAATTTGTTCTGTATGATCGTTTGCTCCAGGCACCATCTGCGATGACAGTAATGATAGGAACTTTTTCTGAATTTACGTCTCCCGCAGCTTTTGCCAACTCAGCTTCTTCTTTTGCGGCATCCTGCATATTTTCCCAGGCGACATTCTTTATTTCGACGGATACTTTTTCAAAATATCTCTGGTAGGTAGTGTCTGCCATACATGGAATGTCCATAGCAGATAATAGTTCGTTCGTTTGGCTATATCCGATTCCCACTGACAAAGCTCCCGACACTGCCACCATATTCAGGTTCGATTCTCCGTTTGGATTTTCCGTTGGCACTTTTTCTGTAACACCACACATTTTACATTTGAACGTAAAAATACTTTTCAAACCCATCCTAGTTTCACTGATTAATTCCAGATTGCAGTCTAATCCGGGGTGCGTAATTCCTTGCAGTCGTTCGAAGAAATACTTCATATCCACAATTCTTCTCCCAGCGACGTTAAACACATTGTTTTCTTCGGGAGTGTGTGTTTCTATATAAAGTTCTCCGTCCAATTCCATTTCCGTCGCAGCATGACAAATAATCTTTGTGCTATTTTCTTCCAGAGAAGCGCTTGTTGTTGGAGTTTCTGGAGCGATTTCGGTCCATTCGTTGGACATTTCTCCATCATCAAATGTTTTTTAAATTAAACCACAACTTTCGTCTGCTGTGGTCTTACTATAATAAACATCGTGTTATTGCCAGTATCGGGTAAACACGGATAAAACATCAACCTGCACACACCCTCAAAAAAACCTAACTTTTCTATGTTTGAAGTACAACATGCATTATATTAATTTTAACTGCCGCGATTATTACACCCGGGTATTATAATATTTTAAAACGATTGCTGTTAGTGGTGGCAATCCTTAAATAATTGCCAGTTCAAATGCTATAATGACATATTCTTCAATAGGGAGTTTATAAATGACATAACATTACACTGCTACTATACGTATTATACTACTAATTAATTCGAAAATGAAGATAGGTAGTAATGAATAATATTTCAACTTATAAAACTAAATTAATCTTTTTATTGAATTAAGTAGTAACGTAAAGTGAATGTAAAATGTGAATAACAAGTCAAATAATATTCAAGAAATCAACTTACCGGATTTTCCACATCCTTTTGGCCAATAGCCGTTTACTTTTCTTTGCTCTGCTAGGTTTTCGTTCCTTATGTGTAAAATTTCGTCCCATTTCAAGGTTTGTTAGCTCAGTAAGCACAATCACATAAACAGTAACACTGTAAACAGGCTCTTTTCACAATAAATTACGCGTGTTGAAACCAAGAGATTTTCAACAACACTAAGAAAGTTTATGTTTATCTTTGCTTTTATTTAGTCATTGCTCATTACCTAATTACCTGCAATAGGTAATTATTACGATTCAGCATTCCGCATTAGTCGAAATATTTAAATGGATCCGTTGCCTAACTCAAATCATTAGCAAGTACTTGTAGAAATTACTGTATCTCGAATAATATGTCATTGTCATAATAGCAATCAACCCAAAAATACTTATTTTGTTAATGACAATTTTATAGTCGTTTAATGAAATCCCAATAATGTGTTGTAAATAACAGAAATAACTATCTGCGGTCGTTCCTTTTAGTCAATGCAGCAGGTAAGAGAATATTACAAATGTAATGCAGAAGCGTGGTGAGTTAAATCTTTAAGCCTTTAATCTTATGAAATGAAAAATACCAGCGGTTCGGTTGTGATCTACTGCATAATGGGTTGTATAACTTTAAATTTCTAGTTTTCCTGTAGTTTTACATAGCGCTGGAGGACCCTTAAGCATAATGTTCTTGCCAAGTTAGCGACCCTTCTTCTATACAAAATTGCGCAATTTCATCTCGAATTTCTTTCACTGCAAGGCCAGTTCTTCTTGGTTGATTTGTCAGAGGTAAAAGCGACGTCGGTGGTTCGGTTTCTTGTCTCCAAAGCCCTGGTCTGAAGTTTCCTTCAATTTCTTCATCGAAACTTCCTGGAGGAGTGTATAAGTTTGCAGATTCCTGGTTTCTTCTTAAAAAATTATGCAGGTGTGTTATTGCAGTGGCTACAGAAGCAGCATTATCAGCTTCCAATAACATAAGCTTTCTTAAGACTCGAAAAACTGACGACATTATGCCAAAAGAGTTTACAACCACTATTCTAGCTCTACATAGTCTGTAGTTAAATATTCTCTCTCTAGTTCCTCTGTTGTGGAGTCCTGAATAAACTTTCATTATGTTTGCAGAAAGAGGGAATGCTTCATCAGCCACAATGTAATAGGGTGTTAGTGATCTACCTGTTGATAATGGAGCTGGCTCCGGTATATTTAAAGTCTTGTTTTCCATTCCTCTGTGTAATGCGCAGCCTTTAAATACTCCGCCATCCGATATTCTTCCTTGACATCCGATATTGACATAAAGAAAGTTGTATTGTGAGTTAACTAAAGCCAATAAACCAATACTGAAAAAGTTTTTGTAATTGTAGAACTCGCTTCCACTATTAATAGGAGCTTGTAAAACAACATGCTTTCCATCGAGTGCTCCAAGGCAATGTGGAAAATTCCATTGGCTATAGAAATTATCTGCAATTCTGATCCATTCTTCAGCTGATGCTGGTATTTGTAAATTAAAAATATGATTTATATTTTTCAGATCCAGACTGACAATGAAATAGAAGAAAATGTGGTAGAAGAAGAGGTGGAGGCGACTACAGACCAAACAAATGAAATTCGTGAAACGGCCGGATATGCAAACGCGTCCAATGATAAATCCCGTCCACCTGGTAGCAAGAAAGGAAAAAAGTCAGTAGAAGAAATGATGACTTCAGCGTATACCATTTTAAAAAAAGCTTGCCAACGCTCTGAGTGTACAAAGCGCCCAGCCATTGACGAATGTGAAAGTTTTGGAATATTTGTCACCAACAAGTTAAAAAACTATACACGTTCGACGCGCAACATTGTCCAACATCACTTTTCTAATATTTTATTTAATGCTGATCAAGGTCGCTACGACAGTATTTGCGAAAGGATGGACGCAAGATATGATTATAGTGATGGACAAACATATACACTTCGCTCCCATACCTCTACATCTATTTATCCACCAACACCTTCTCCACAACCATCGCTGCAAAGCCTAGGAGGAAATGAAGAACATAATCAAAGATACCTCTCAGGGACCCAAGAACAATCAGCAGGATATATGATAGCATCTGCAATGTCACGTCCATCTACCTCGACACCTTTCCTTTCACCAAACACCTCGTCGCAAGATGCACATACCCAGGGGGAGCATACCCAACAAATCCAAGGATTTGATGACGAATTTTCGGATTTAATTAATTGATTGTATTGTTTGTATACATACATTCCAATAAAATGTTTTACCTTTATATTTTGCTTTAATTCCGCTGCAATAGCTTCACTGACTTCCTTGACTATAAATTCTATTAGCTGCCTTGATATTTTAAAAGGAATTGTAAGCTGGTGAAGGAGTCTCCTGAAGCGTAAAAACGCAATGTAACTGCCAATCTTTCCGTAACCGATATAGCTTTTCTAAAAGTAGTATCTTGTTTCACAATTCTTGGCGCAATTAAATTAAGCAGGTATTCAAAATCTGTGGAAGACATTCGAACGAAGTTTTTATACTGTCCACTTTTTTCTTGATTTTTTAGGATATTCATTAATGTCACGCCACCATTAACACTTCTTCCTCTAAATAAATCTGTCTGCCACCATCGTTTTTGTTTTTTTTCCCCTTTAGGTAGCAATATCCCATTATAATGAACGCAGCACTAGCCACTTCTAGGTTCGACATTTCTCAACCGACTGAGAAGTGGAGCACTGTTGAGCCAAGCATTCAAAATGAGCATTCGCAACGCAAAGTAAACGAGCTTTGTAATGTAATGCTCGGCAAGAGCATTACATTACAAAGATCAGCTCAAGTCAGTCGCCGGCTTTAGGATTATCATCAAGCTGAGATTCTACATTTTCAATATACGTCAAATAGTCGCTTGCAATCATTTTTTTTTTATCTGGCTCTAAGTAAGTTAAACGTCACATAATTTAATCTATTCATGTACTTCTTCCACCGTTTGTATAATTTTAGTTTATTACTTACTTTTATAGTGGAGTGCGAAAACTAACTCGGGTATTAACTACTAAGGGTTTTAGAAGGCACATGCATAGAAATTTTATTATTCATGGTTGTATAAAAAAGATTGAGAGCTAAATTTACATTATTTGATTACAAAAACGACCAGTTTATTGACGGAAACATTATTTAATATAGAATAATTCGCCTTATGGTAATTATAAATAACATCGCATTTTAACTTTAACTTTTGAATTATTTCCGGTTTTATACAAAAATCGATAGGTGGATGATGTGTGTCAACCTTTAAAATGGGAACATTTGAACGATTAATATTAACAATATTTACTGCATTGCACAATATCAAGTCTAAGAACATATTATTATCATTTGCTATACAATTAAATTGCATAAGATTACAAAGATATTGTGTCTAAAACATGCATAAGTTTGGTTGGAATGTTTGTTGGATTTAAATAACCATGCGCAGTAAAAGTCCACTTAATTACAGATAAACTGAAGTCACCAGTTACTAGAAACAAGTCATTTTGATTTGAATTTATGACATTGTTCAGCGAATTAATGAAAGATGCAAGAGTAAACCCTTTGCCCGGTGGTAGATCAAAACCACATATGTGTAGCTTGCGTGAGTTGCTCCCACTATTGACAGTTACCCATAGATAAATTTTCACGCACTGCAATGAGAGTGCCACCACCTTCTGATTTGACGGAGGCGCTCGATTGGCGATCGCGGCGGAACAAATTATATCTGTTGCAGAATAACTCCGCATCATTATGCACTGAACTATTTAACCACGTCTCCGTAAAACAGACGATATTATAATCCAACCCAAATGATGCGCTATACAAACTATCTGTTTTAGAGCTAAGACCGCGAACGTTCTCGTAATACACAGATAGGGTCATTGTAATTAAAAAAATTAGTTACTTAAGTAACAAAGGAACATATTTATTTTAACTTATTTACATCGGCGTCACTGTTGATTAGAAAGGTCCGAGACGACTCCGTTTTTCTGGCAAAAATCAGACCATTTTTTACCCAGATAAATTTATAGTTGGCTTTTTTACCAGCCTCCCTTGCAGCTCTAAACAGAATCTTTCTCCTGAGTGTAAGATGTTCGTTAACATATATATTTGTACCACCAATATCCTTAACCGCAGGGCCGTATTAGCTATTAGGCACAAGTAGGCAAGTGCCTAAGGGCGCAAAATCCCCTTTAAAAAAATTCCAAATCCACTTAAAAAAATATTTAACAAAATAGATTTTTTTTTTAATTATACCGGACTATTTTTACTATAGATAGTTTATCTGCAGAATATCTGGCAAGCTCACCGTCTACTCCATGATACAAAACGCAAGCGATACAGAAGTCGGGCAACACCAATGTCGGTCAGATGGGAGTTGCGCGTGCACGTTACAGGTTCCAGAAGTTGCGGCAAGGCAACGCCACAGTCTATTTACTATTCAGTAAACAGTAATATCATTGTGGCAAAATTTTAACACTGAAGCAGTGTTGCCATTTTAGCGGTTTTACCGCTAACTCTAGCTTTTTTGTAGTTTGCTTCGGCGGGTAAATTTGACCAACAGCAGCTAACGGAAAATCTAACTTTTTAACGAGATCATGTTGACGGTATTTAGCGGTGTACCTAAAAACACACTACACACATCGTAACTTACTCTAAAAATTGAAAGGCCACGAACCAAATATCAACGCAGTAATTCTGGAGAATTACTCCTAAACGAAGTTTTCCTTATCTTATTGATTAGGATAGTAATAAATATCATTCCGAACCTGCCATCAGCAGTCTTACTGAAGCTATTGTAGTTGTAAGAACTCATTATTATAATAAAACTTCCATAGTGGAATCGACGTTTTCGTTTGAAGAAACATAATTGGCGCAGTCGGTAGAAATTCAGAAGGTGGACAACTGAATAAGCCATAGAACTTCAAGTCGCAGAACTACACCACTTCACCGTTGGTTTCAACCATTCATCTGAATCCAGAACCTTGGACAGGGATCGGACTCCGAAGACTACTAACAAAAAGTAAGTGTTGAGCTCCTTCCTTTTTCCCATTTTTCCACTTTATTACTTGATTTTTATGTCAATTAACATAGAGGAGTTATCTACTGCTCTAAGTGAATTATCTTTAAATATGGCAACTATACAAGCTGCAAAAGAAATTGCGAATACCCTTCATCCTTTCTCTGGTCGGAGTGAACATTTAGAATCCTTTATAAACACAACAGATAAATTCATCGTTGATGAAGCAGGAGATTGTTTGTTATGTAGGCCTGACCTTAATACTTGGACAGAAATAAAACAGGCATTAAGAGAAAAATTTGGCGACAAAATTGATAGGCATGTACTACAACAACAGTTTATATCTCTAACAAGAAATAAAAACGAAGATATTTTAGACTTTTTGGAAAGATTAAAATTAATAAAAATGCGCCTAAATTTAAAAATTAATTCAGAAAGCAAAATTGACGCAGCAACAAAGTTAGCTCCTGTAAATCAAAACGAGATGACAGCAGTTACTGTTCTAATGTGGAATGTAAATTCTGAATTGCGAACACTATTAATGTTAAAAAACCCAGCAAATATAGACGAAGCTACCTCACTCGTATTAAATCATTCCCTTTTAAAACAACAAATTAATTTAAGACAACAGCCGCACAAATCATTTCAGAAAAAATCTACTAATAATCATAATTTTAACAGATCATTAAACAACACAACCAACATCCGACCCGTATTTAATCATCCTATGACATTCTCTAATCCATATCAAAACATTTACACATCTCAAACCCCGTTTAGACATAATAATAACAGTTACCGACCAACATTTCCTAGCCAACCAATTAAAATTGAACCTCGCCAGGTACAACCGAAATATTTTACCAACTCTCAAGTATTCGGTAAACCAACTAATGTATTTTCACCAAAAAACTCTCATAAACCCCAAAATAAACCAAAACCTATGTCTACTACCTATAGATTACCATCTGCTAGCACCAATCATCAAAATTATAATCAAAATTCATTTTTCCAACGTACAGGTCCGCCTAATTTCACAATCGAAGAACTAACAAATCAAGAAACGGAAAATACGCCTACAGATTACACCGAAATTTATGATAACGACTATCAACCGGAATATTCCTATCCTAATTATGAATACCATATGGAACATCAAAATAATTATTTCTACGAAAACAACGAAACGTCCGACCTATATGAGCAATCAGCAGACAACAATCAAAATTTTCACGAAGAAAAGTTATCGATAGACAATTCTTAGATCTAAATAATCTGACACCCAATTCATTACCATTCATTCAAATTAATCATCCTCCTATCAAACTATTAATTGACACAGGCTGTCACCCTTCATTATTACGTCCATATGTAGCCGAAAAATTGTATTCAGACAGTATCTTTAAATCAACCACACCAATCATCACTTGCACTGGTCAAAGTCATTCAAATTTAAAAGCTAACATTCCATTGTTAAATGAATTCAAACCCTTAACAGGTAATTTAGAATTTGTCCTGTATAACTTTCATGACTATTTCGATGGGATTATAGATATAAGAGATTTGCGTAAATTAAAACTAAATATAGATACATATAATAAAATCCTGTTTAATAACATCATAAAAATTCCATTCCATTATAGAGACCAATTTAATTGCCAAAAAATAGAAATACCTCCTTTCACGTCAATTTTAAAACAAATAAGAACTAACCTACCTGATTGTGAGATTGTCATTCCCGATATCATTAGTAATTCCGTTAAAATTACCAGCTCTATTAAAAATTCAAAACAATTTAACTACCTTAGAATTTTCAAATCCGACAACTGACACAAAACTCTTAGGGCCGGTTGCAGAAAGCAATGTTAAGTCTGGTGTTAGCTAACGCGACGTCAAAGTGAACAAAAACGAATCAAATCTCAAATGCTTATGGTAACTAATACATTAGTAAACAAAATTTGATGCGATTTTGTTCACTTTGACGCGACGTTAGCTAACACCAGACTTAACATTGCTTTCTGCAACCGGCCCTTAGAAATTAACGAAAACCTGTTAAGATCCTTTGCCCAACCTTATAATGAAACACACTTTGAATGCTTTCATGTAGAAGAAATGGCACCTTCACAAAAATTAGAAAACCACGACTTTTCCCTTATTAGAACTAATCATTTAAATGGTGAGGAAAGGAATGCCTTAAAAACACTTCTTTCCAAATATAAGGAAATTTTACATCAACCTAGTCAAAATCTAACTTTCACTAACCAAATAAAACCCGAAATTAAAACTACAGACGAAATACCCATACACACTAAATCCTATAGATATCCTTATGTCCACAAAGCAGAGTCCAAAAACAAATCGCCAAAATGTTACAAGACGGCATAACCAGACCATCTCAATCCCCTTGGCGCTCTCCGATACGGATAGTTCCAAAAAAACTTGACGCTAGTGGTGTGACATTACAACGCTCTGCTAAGGGTGTCAAAATTTACTTCCATCGGGTAGCTATCAGTCGGAGTTAATTTTGTTCCCTCAGATATAATAAGATCAGCAAAAAAACACTAGGATACTACCTTAGCTAGTTTATTCTGTTTTCATGTATTTACAAACATCATAAGATGTATATTATGATAAACTAGCAGTCCAGTGAGACAAATGTCTTATTTAAAAAAACAAAAAAGACGCGTATTAAATAAAAACTGTACCCAGACCTGGAAGGTGTCAAAGTGGTTGCCTAACCGATCGACGTTTTAAGGCGCAGAGGGTCGCAGCTCCGTTTGGCTGCTGAAACATTTTTATTTAATACGCGTTCTATTTGAAAAACGGTCTTTTTTGTGATTTCTCGAAAACCGGAAGTGTCACGTGACTGAAATTCGGTTCCTGAGCTGACATGACCATTCCAAACATATAACTTTCATAACTTTTTTCTCTATCTCTTACGGTTTGGCTGCTGAAACAGCGTCCCAGACAGACAAAACGGCGTCCCAGACACACAAAACAGCGTCCCGGACATACACGTCTATTAGATAAAGGATACATAATTCATTCGGGGCGTTGTGCTTCGTAATTCTGGCTCAGCTGCAACCCGTCATACGTCGATGCATGGGATGCGCTCCTGGGACACACCCTCTTGTTTCCTGGTCGGCCCTGCTGTACGCCACTGCCTGGGGCCTTGGGCGGTTGAAATTGGGCCAAACGCGCAGACGGTTAATCTCAAAATTCGGCCGGGGCTCGAATGCACGTGCGGCTGTAAACATTGAGACAGTTTTGGCTATCTCAAGGGTTGCTTGAGGAGCGTTCGTAAACGTCTCCAAGCTTCAACGAAGGTCGCGGCATTCTTGTGAATTGTTCGGGGAATTGGAAATCAGCTGATGTGCCGGCTGGTGATCTCGAGGTGTTTGCGGACACTCGTGGTCTGCGGGGAAGTTTGCCACGGTGCAGCTTAGCCTTGGGGTGTTGCGGACGATTCCCCACGTCCCTAGAGAAGTCTGGCTGGCAGGTAAATGTCTGTGGTTAAAATAATTAGCACATATTCAAACGGCCTCGAAGTATCGCTATATGCCTGGCCTTTGCAATATGCAATCTAATATGTTTATTTCGAGATCAATTACGCCGAGTGGCTGGCGTAATTATCACGAGAAACGTGCAAAACGGTCCCGTGAAAGAGTCTTCGCCTTAAACACGTTTCTGGGGAGAGTTTTACAAATAGCTGTAGACGAGAAGTGGGCTAATTATTTAGGCCGGTTTCGGATTATAATATTAGCAGGAATAAACCAGGAAGCGGTCCCAAATAGCTACAGGTAAATTCAGAACAGGGGTGCAGGATTTCAAAATGAAATGGATGTGAGTGAATTCGAATGAGTTTTATTAACTGGACGGGACAGGAACAGGACTGGGAGTTATCTGGTAATCTCGGGAAGGAATGAATAAAATGAATGCCTGGATGAAGGCCGGAATGAATGCGATGAATGCTCTCGTGAATCGGTCGCGAAGCTGCTTTTATGTCTCCTCCTCGTGCTTCGGACATCTTTGGCCGCGCTGGCCAAAGATTCAAACTCCGATACGTAACGTAAAATACGTTATAGGAGAACGCGCGAATTAATTTCTAATTCAAAAATCGGGTTCGCGCTGGGCGAAACGTTACACTGGAAAACAAAAATGGCGAATTGTTGTTGACTATAGGAAAGTTAATGAAAAATCGATTGACGACCGTTATCCCCTACCTAATATCACACATACTCGACAAACTGGGACGATGTCAATATTTTACAACCCTTGACCTAGCCTCTGGTTTTCACCAAATAGAAATGCACCCGAATTCAATTTCTAAAACAGCCTTCAGCGTACCCAGACTCCTCAAAAATTATCGGAGAGTAGCCCAAGGTAGCAACGCTTGCGAGCTACTAATGCACAGCTTAAGACAGAATTGCAGCGGATGGAATGTGATCAAAAGCAGTTTACTGAAGAGAATTTTATTAGTTTTTGTGAAAAGCATTTAAATACTAACACTGCTACATTTATAAAAATGCAGTTGCATTTGTCGTTACCAAACCCCAAAGGGTATAGATACAGTGAAGAATTTAAGCAATTTGCCCTTGCAATTTATTTTCTGTCGCGGAGTGCTATACATTTTTGGCAAAAACATTTTATCTGCCTTCAAAAACAACGTTATGCAGAGTTACAAGCACATGGACTATTACCGCAGGGTTAAATGATTTAATTTTTTTCTATTATCGGAATGAAAGTTGAGAAGATGTCTGAACTTGGTAAAGATTGCATTTTGTGTGCTGATTAAATTAGTTTAAAAACTCATTTATTTTTTATTCGTAATACGGACGAAATATTAGGGTTTCATCAAACGGAATGCAATAAATCATAGGTGCCAGCTAATAGTGCCCTTAATGGCTAGAGGAATTTATTCATGTCAACTGGAAACAACCAGTAGCTTATTTTTTTGTGACTAACTCTTGTCCAGTAAATGATTTAAAAGCAATTGTATTACAGACAATAACTCGACTTACTCATATTGGGTTGGTTTTGTTAGTGATCAAGGATCGAATTTTATTAAATTCTCTAAAAATGTCGGTGTCACGGTTGACAATCCATATTTTTTAGTAGATAATAAAATATTTTTTTTATACCCCCATTTGGTAAAATCAACAAGAAACGATCTGTTGAAATATAACTTTAAAATCAACGAAGGTGTCGCTAATAAACAATTTATCAAAGGGATAAAAAACAGTAATTTTTCCACGACCGGGAATAGAAGTCCGTTTCTATAGCATCAAAATTGTGACAGAAGTAAAACATTTACTCCCTAGAGACTAAATAAGACAAAAATTTCCCTAGGGAGTTTTCATTATGACTGACACAACAATTATGTCAAATTCGAGGTTATCAGGTTAGGTTTTGCGTCAGTTTGTGTCAAAACTGACGCAAATCCTAACCTGCTAACCTCGAATTTGACATAATTGTGAGCTATTGTCATAATGACTTACAGTGCCACCAACTTTAAAATTTACGATTAGCTACTAATTTTAAAATAATTGTAACTAAAATGTCAATAAATGACGTTTAAAAAAACTGCACCGCGAAAAAAATAGTATATGCAACTCGGAGAGAATGCTATTTTGCTTCAGTGCAATTTCTGACTCTCGGGCTTCGCCCTCGAGGCAGAAATTGCACCTCACCAAAATAAGGCATTTCTCTCCCTTATTGCATAATGTACTATTAGACAAGCTCCAAAATTGACAGATAGCCTTATAGAACCCAATTCCTTTGAAAAAATGAGGGTTACAATTGCTGCACAATTATTAAGTACTTCTGTTGCTGCAGGTTTAAATACACATATTTCATTAAATGCTTTACCTTCATCGGCAATGGCAACAGCAAACTATATTTCAAAAATGGATGCCTTATTTGATATTCTTAATTCCTGTTCATTTCAAAGCCATTAAATTTTAAATAAACCATTTAGTGGAACCGCATTCCAAGTAGCCTTTCTAACTTAAATTTTGCAATTTTTTGAAACGGTGGAGGTATACAGATTGGACGGTGTAAATATAACTCACACTTTAAAATTTATAAAGGGTTGGAGAATCACAATTTCTTCATTTTTATCTGTATGGAATAGCTTAAAAAGTAGAAGTAAGTTTTTATGTACCAGGCGATTTAACCAGGACTGTCTGGAAAACTTCTATGCACATATTCGACAGCAAGGGGGCAATTGTTTAAATCCCACTCCCATTCAATTTAGGGCTTTTAAAAAAATGTTTTGTTTAAATTATTTTGAACATGTAAAAATGGTAATTGTATTCAGGATTTGGATGTTGTATAAGCTGGACTGAATTCAGAAACATTTCAAAAAAGTTAATACAATAATTAAAAAACCTAATTCCTGTAACATGTTACCCTTTGGTAGTACTGATTATCATAACATTGCTATACCTGAACAAAATGCTTTAACCTATGTAAGTGGATATTTTATGAGAAAATGTTTGGAGAAGCACTCTTGCTGTAACTGTGTCATTTTTGCATATGGGCAGAGTGAGTTGTATGAGAACACTCTACTCAGTTATTATAGCGCATATGATGATCAGATAGGCACATATGGAAACTTAATTATGCCTCACGAATCTTTTATTAGATACTTATGTGGAAAAATTGGAGGTCATATCGTGGGCTTAATACTACAACTAGGTAACTTGATTTTTATGGTAATCGAGTTACATACTGCTTAGTAACTCTCTAAGTCAGCTCTGTCTAACACAACAACTGGATAAGTCGTACGACATTCCAATTGGGCGCTGTCACAATGTTTCAATATAGTAATTGGCCAGTTTGAATTTAAACCATAGTAATAAGATGAAGCAAATGCCTATCGTGATCTGTTTGGCAGCAAAGTTTGTCTGCAGGTACCTGCTATTAGTGTAGTTGCTAATTTAATCTGCAGGTGGCGCTTAAACCGTAAAATTTTGCACCAGTGTGACAGTTGCATGGTTGCTTCACACAAGCTTAAGATTTGCTTAAGGTTCACTCTGTTTAATTAAAACTTGCATCAGTTTGGTTTGTGGTTTCCAGATGTAATAAAGGTAGGTGCACACTTTACTTATGAATTTATGTATGTAAGGCGTTTCGTAGGATGACTAACAAAGTGGCCAATAACTGACTTGAGAAAATAAGGAAAATATAGTTATTGGCCCCCCCCGGCCAATAACTGTCATTTATGATAATTCTTGTATTACGTATTTTGTTTGCTGCATGCATACTGTACAAATTTCTGCAGTGTTACGTGTTAAAAAAATTATCTTCTTTGTCTCTAGACAGTTATCGGCCGTAGGCCAACAACTATTCTGACCGTGTGGCCAATTACTGTACTTTCTAAAAGGCATAATATTGTATACAGTGTCATCATGCCAAAAGCACCAAATTATAGCCCTTCGAAGGTTGACAGAGCTGTTACTGACATACAAAATAATGTGGGCTCACTTAGAAGCATTGCAAAACGGTATGGCGTACCACGGGCTACATTACAATTTAAGATAAGAAATCCTGGACACAAAACCTCTTTTGGACCATCTCCTATCTTAAATGAACAAGAAGAAAATACTATTGTCAGGTAACCTACCTATTAGTCCGAGAGCCGGCGTCACAAATCGTCGATGAAACTAACATCGTCCATACTTTGTAGAAATGTTGTTTAGGCTAGTGTATAGGGTTCCCCGTCGGTCAGCTGGTCCAGTAGCGGGACACCCGGGCGCTACGGCGCCATGATTTTTGCAAACTGACAGTGTAATTTTTTTTATACTAACGAGTTTGAAACTTTGTGAATTTGTTGTTTAAAAACGCAACTTGCTAGCATGATAAGGAAATGAGCTAGAACAGCGTTTCTCAAACTGCAGACATCGGCGGACCCCTTATTTGCTTACAAAAATTTGAGGACCCCCATGCAATTTTATCGACCATAGATAGTGTATGACTTATATACCCCTGTGACCTTGAAAACAGTTTACTTTGCTGCTACATTAGTTACAGGTACATACTAAAATAATATTTGAGAGCTCGATATTTTTATTATTCAAGTAGGGCTAGTAAAAACACAGGAACACTTACAAAATTAATAGAATATGTAGTATCAATACAGGCGTGCAATAATAATAATATTAATATAATGTAAATTCTTAATCATTCATAATAATAACTATTTATTGTTAATGCGAAGGATGGTGGTTTACAGAAATAAGATAAAAATGTTTGGCTCAAAGTAGAAAGTTTTAATCGTAGTTGTGGTTCTACATTTTATAAGCGATTTCCGTATTTTGATTTTATGTATACAAGTGTAGAGGACGCTCGTTCACATAAATATGTCGTACAAAATGGCATTAGATGCGTCAAAGCTTTTTGTAATAACGCGTAATCAAATCGCAGTCGTAACCAAAAGTCCGTCAAGTTTTAACATTGAACCAAATTTTCACCACTGATGTTTTCGTTATCGAGTAAGCGCACGTGCAGTTATTTGCCAAGGTTTGTCGAACTTTACCAGCTGGAAAAACATGCCTGAAATGGTTCAAAAATAATTGCACAAATAGCTATTTACGTTATTAGACCGGTAGCAACATTTTTATGACCGCGCCAATATTTTACAGGTTGAGCCCGTAAGGCGAGACCTGTATGTTTGGCAAGGCCATAAAAACGCTACCGGTAGTGTATCGTATAAGATTTTTTAGGATACTGCATTGGTAACTAGCGTTTACATAGTTACAAACGAGTCCGGTAGATAAAATTTACCGGCCTAGACCAGTAGTAGAACTACCGGCCGGTAAATTTTATCTACCGGACTCGTATCCTAAAAAATCTTATACGATACACGACCGGTAGCATTTTTATGGCCTTGCCAAAAGTATTGGCGCGGCCATAAAAATGTTGCTACCGGCCTAATAACGTAAATAGCTATTTTAGGATACTGCATTGGTAACTAGCGTTTACATAGTTACAAACGAGTCCGGTAGATTTAATTTACCGTCCGCTAAAGTATCATAAAATAGTTATTTATGCACTTAGAGCGAAAAATGATGCATTAGGCGTGAGTTCGAAAGTTTCGGGCCGAGCGAAGCGAGGTCCGAAAAAACTCGAACGAACGCCTATTGCATTTTTCGCTCGTGTTGCATACAAAATTTTTCCTACGACTGTAAAATTTTCGAAAATAGGTTTAAACTGGTGTTTTTTGCCATTTCTAAAATTTCCAGCGAAGTGCAAATTTTTACATCAGAATTGGATATTTTATCGCCCATTTCTTATTTTTCTTGACACTTAAACACAGACAATACACAAAATAAAACACAAGTAACTTTAAATCGCGAAAAAAGGTTTAAATCAAATTCACAGTTACAGCTGTCAACTTTGACGTTTTCAAATAGCTGACCACTAGCCGACTTAGGTATATAATCATGAAAGCTTATATAAAATTTATGTATGTTGCTATGTATTACGATTCACGATTATATACTTACATATGACGGCTGCCGCGATGAACTGATTCAAAACAATCAATTTTTGACGTACGTCAACAAGGCGGAAAGCTTGATTTTAGAATCAGTCGTAGGAAAAAGTAATTTTTAAATCTGTGTCAGTTTTATATACGAGTTAATCCATATTATTTATTCCTATTGATCGATAATAGATCTATTTGGGCTTAACTCGCGGACCCCTTAGATTGCGTTTGCGGACCCCCGGGGGTCCGCGGACCCCAGTTTGAGAAACGCTGAGCTAGAACATTGGAGACATGTTACCAATGAATTTGCCAATAGCTTTGAAGTACGCCATCATTACATGAAACATGTCTAGATGAATGAACAATCTATCGAATTGGGGTTTTTCAGAACTTTGTATTTGTAATGCGACTTTAGCAATAGCTAAATCGTACGTAACTTGCACAAATTCTTGGCCGCATTCATCAGCTACTTTCAGACTTTGAAGCATGGTTTCATGAACAACAGCAACATCGGTTAGCGATGAGTTGATCGTTGTCAGGTAAGAAATGTTTTGCATGGGAGATGTATCTTCGTATAATAAGCTGTTGTATCTGATCCACATTGCAGTATTTGGTATCTTCTGATGGTGCGACAACATCCATGAGAAATAAACTTGATTGAATATCTTGTCCTGGTCAGCAATAATTGGTCGTGATGAATCATCGGCTGGTAAAAGTTTTTCAACAAGCTTTGGTTTTTTTATATATGGAGCCAACTCGTGTGATATTGCATCAAATGTGCGTCTTCGTTTACCCCCTTGTCCTGGAGTACTATTATCTTCGCGACTCTCCTCTACTCTATCAACTGGGTTGATCGCACAGTCAGAAATATTTTGGAAAATAATTCCAACCGTGTCATGAAGAGTATCCTTGCCGCTTGTAGTGTCCACAAATCGGTCGAAATTGTTGAATGTAACTCCGGTACATAAGTATGGCGTTCGTACAATATCTTCGGGACATATGTCTGACCTAGATGTTGAAGAAAATGTTGCTTCCGTTTCTATTCCTTCTAAGGTAGTATAACAGCAGCATTGACCGTAATGGTTGAGAATATCGATGATTTTTCTACTATTCGTCAAACCTTTCAAGGCTAATCCCAAAGCGATGTGGTTTGAGGTTTTGATACCACCGTTAGTCGTTGCGTAAATAAGGTCTTGTGATAGTGACTTTGTCAGAATTTTTCGATTTTCATTTTGTCTTCGTCGAGTGCATGGATCAGTTAAAATTGTCTGATAAAACTCCAACAAAACGTGCGGTATCGTGCATTCTCCTTGGATCAAGTCATCTGTCGTTAATTTGTCTATATTCTTCCTCGACACCGGACTCTTTTGTTGACATGTGTTCAGCAGGAGGAGCACATTCTTGTGTAGTTGAATCCGTACTTTGCTCTCCTGAAACTTCTTCAGTGACGGGTAGATCGGAAGCTTAATCGGAAGCAGGAACTGTAGCAAGAACATGAGCCACTAGGTCAGCAACAACGTCTTGGGCAGTAGAAACTTCAGCCGTTTCTTGTTCCATATCGTTTTTTGAAGAAGCAGGTGCATTTTCTGTTGAAGCAGTAGCATCTTTGTCTGCCGACGTGGAGGCTTCTTCAGAAGTTACTGTGTTCCTGCGTAATAATTTATTTTCGAATATTTATTTTTTTGTATATTAATATTCATTGTATTTGTGGCGTCCGATAATGAATGGGCAGCAAGAATCTATGCAATTTACCTTTTATTATGTTAATTTTTAATTTAAAGTTTCATCAATTTATATTTTAATAAAATAAAAGAAAAGAATAAAAACATTTTTACATAATTTGTTCGAGCATAACAATGACTTCGCCTGATCGCACTCTAAATTGCGATTCACGTTTGAGGAAGAAATCATTTTTTCTTACTTAAAAAAAAATAATAAAAAAATACAGTTTTTCCAGTAAGTTTTTTTAATTAACAAATTGTGTGCCAAGGAAATTCTTTAATTTGAAGTTCAAGTAATTAAATTTGAACAATATAACAAAAGATAATATTGAAATATTACTTTTCCACAATAAAAAAAAGTTATATTTAATTTTTTCAAAAAATGCAGTTGTCCATCCACTCATTTCTGGGAACCACAGACGTTGATTTTTTTTTACTAATGATCTCTGGATTAAATTCGAAGGTTTATACTTTATTACACCTTGACTAATAATTTATGATTTTTTTATCTAGTAATAATGATTAAATTAATAACTTTAGTTCATTTTATTTTAATGTTTTTCCAAATTATTTAACACTCTTGTTCTTAATTTAATGTAACTGTTTTGTTTCAAACGTTTTTTATTAAAGGAAACCTTCAAAGCTTTTAAAAAATACTATGTAAACATTTAAAATAAAAACATTCAAAGTTAATATAATATTTCTGCGTTACAAATTGATGGACTATATTTTCAAAAAACCATTTAAATTTTAATTATTTTATTGTATCTGACTCGCTAATTATTATATAATTATTTAACTTACGATTGTTCGCCAACATTTTGTAAACATTTCCTCAATTTTGGTGATAGTGCAGTAAAACGCCTATAACATTCCATGTGATAACCTTCAAAATCACTTACACGTGAGGGTAACACAGTGTTATTCAGTGTAAAACCATGTTCTTTTTTCAACTTTAATATTTTATTGCATTTCTGTCAAGTTTCTTCCTTGAAAATGATTATTTTTGGCTTTTTTGAACTACAAAAAACACATAATTGCGCAGCCATAGCGTTAGTACATGTTTTCGGATGGCTCGTTTAAACGTAGTGCGGCGTTGCCCTATTCCCGGCCAGGCGCCGGCCGGCCACGCGTTTTTTTTTTCGTTCCGCCATGGATTGCGCGTGATTGTCCCATCGAAATAGCAGCTGACCACTTGTTTCCTTACTTAAAAAGAACAGGCTTCAATCTGATAGAGTCAGCTGACCGTTAGTGTAACTTTTTTTCATTTCTACTTTAACCAAACTACCCCCCCCAGCTGACTGGCAATGTCCCCTCGGAGAACCAGCTGATCAAGCTCGCCTTGTCTCTTATTTTTTAAACAACAAATTCACAAAGTTTCAAACTCGTTAGTATAAAAAAAATTACACTGTCAGTTTGCAACAATCATGGCGCCGTAGCGCCCGGGTGTCCCGCTACTGGACCAGCTGATCGACGGGGAACCCTATATACTAGCCTAAACAACATTTGTACAAAATATGGACGATGTTAGTTTCATCGAAAATAGTGTGACGCCGGCTCTCGGACTATATGATCTTACTACATTACGCCGAGTTCTATTTACATAGCTTTCATGTTTAGGTGGATCATAGAACTTGCACAAAAGGGCTTTCCCAGAAAAAGAGAGGATATCATTTCTAGTGTGCAACAATTTTTAAAAGATCATCCACGACCAAATCCATTTAACGACAATAGGCCAGGAGATGGCTGGATGAAGGTATGCAAACTGCTTTCTAATAAAAAGATAGTCGCTTGTCATGTCCCACCGTTCCTAATTCTAAGGTTTTTTCAGGCTTTTCTCAAGAGACACCCTGAAATTGTTATACGAAGTACTGAAGCTGTAACTGGAGCTAGTGCGTGTGTAACAGAAAATGATATAAGGAAGTGGTTTGCATACATAAGTAAATATATTGAAGAAAAGAAACTAGAAGGTGTTATAAACGATCCATCGCGAATCTTCAATGGTGACGAAAGTGGATTCAACATATGTCCACAGACTGGCAAAGTGTTTGCCCCAAAAGGGTGCAAAAATGTTTGCACAATTGACCGTGGATCATCGAAAGAAAGCATCACCGTGATGTTTACTTTTTCAGCTGATGGAAGGACTTGCCCTCCAATGGTTGTCTTTCCATATCAAAGAATACCTGAAAAAATTTCGTTAACTGTTCCAAAAGATTGGGGTATTGGCCGCAGTGATAATGGATGGATGACCGCACAAACATTTTACGAGTATATTGGCAATGTGTTCCATCCTTATTTAATTGAGCAAGGGATAAAACTACCCGTAATATTATATATTGATGGCAATAAATCACATCTCACATATCAACTTAGTGTATTGTGTTGTGAACTAGGCATTGAACTAATAGCACTTTATCCAAATGCTACGCGAATACTGCAACCTGCGGATGTCGCAGTTTTTCGCCCCATCAAAATGTGTTGGCAGAAAACAGCAAGACAGTGGCATGCTGATCACCCAGGAGAGTCCATAACAAAACTTACGTTTTCACCATTGTTGGAAAAAGTAGTCTCTGCAAGTGCGAAGCCAGAAACTTTGCAAAATGGCTTTAAAGCGTGTGGACTCTACCCATTTGATGCTAATGCTATAGATTATAGCAAGTGCCTTGGTGGTTTGCAAAAAAATCCCGAGGTACAAACAGGCCATAGTAATAATATAACCATGAATTATCAAACTTTTCTTAACATAGTTGGAAAAGAAAAAATTGAACTATTTACAAAAATGGATAATACTATTAATAATAACCCCGATGAACATTTTTTTGCGCTATACAGACTATGGAAGTATTATAATGACAATAATCTCAGATGTAACGAAGTAAATTCTCCTTTTGGAAATGATTCTGAAGAAGTGGAAGCTGTGGCCCAAAGTGATAACCAGCAAATAATGGTACAAACAAAAGAAGCAAACTCAAACATCGATGATGAATCTGAACCAAAAATACAAGGTAATTCTATCTTAAACGTAGACCAACGAACAACGGAACAGTCCTGTGCAGTCAGTAATGAACCCACCTGCAGCAAGCTGATATCTATGGAGACTTCATCTGTAATTAGGACAGGAGGTACTTCAAATATAGCTAATTATATATATATCGCCAAAACGTAAAGGCAAACGCAACAGAAAGGTTACCATTCGCCATAACTGCACGAGAGTATCAAGAAATGCACAAAAAAAGAGAGTAGAAAAAGAAAATGAAGACAAAGAACGAGAAAGAAAGAAGAAAGAACGCGAAGAGGCCAAAGAGGCAAAAAAGCAACAACAAATGACAATTAAACTAAATAAATCACAGACTAAGTGCGTTATTTGCAATCGTCAAAAAAGCAATCTTACTTGCGATAGCTGCAAAAAAAGTTTATCATACTAAGTGCATTCCAAAGTCACATAAGGAACACATTCCCGAATTGGAAGATGAAGACCCCTTTATGTGTCACGAATGCTACAAGGAGGACGAAACTGATGAAAGCCCTGATGAATATCAGATAGATGACTTCGCCATGGAAGAAAATAACCCAGGAAAAGAGAAGGATCACAGCAGTTTGCATGAAGATTCGGAAGACGACGTGGAAGAATTATATCAATATTACTTAAATAATAAGGAGAAATAAGAAACAGTAAATACTAAAAAGTGTGCTTTTTTTGTTTTATTACCTCGTCTAATTACTCAATATATAGTTTATGTTTATAGTATAGGTATAGTTTTGATAATTTGTAAAATGGAAAATAAATGTTTCTGAAGCTTAACAAGGCGTTTTTAAATTATCTTGAAAGTTTATATAGACATAATCTGTGTGGCCAATAACTTTTTAAGAAATGTCCAATTACTGTAAAAAGTGGCCAGTTACTATGCGATTTTGTAGACTTGCATTATAGCGAGTCTGTTAATTTTATTTTTAAAGATTGCAAAATTTTTTTTAAATAAGGTTGAAATAAGCTTTACAATGATATATATATAATCGTAATTGTTAATTAAATTGGGCATGCTATACAATTTTAATTCAAAACTTTTCTTAAGTGGCCAATTACTGTACCGTTTACCCTAGGTATCTCTTAAATAAGCGAAATTTCTTGCTGCTAAAACTAGGTATTTTGAGTTGTATAGTTGTTGCAGTACGGAAACCTTATTTGGACGAGTTATCCAGTTGTTCAATTATATTGTAAACAGCCGTGATTACACATGTGCTTATGTGCGGTTTAAAATATACCCAATAATAATATGGCTTCTAGAAGTAAAATAATACTAGCATTAGCCCTTAAAAACTATGAAGCTCAAACAGGTAAGTGGGTCTTTATTTTATACTTTGATTTTCTTCGAGAATTAGATCAACATTAAATTAATTGTAATTTTTAGGTTATGTGTTCATTTTACTGCTGTGTTTATTTACTTTTTACGTAGTTTTATAGTATTGTTCTGGGTTTTTGAAGTGTTTTTATTATGTTTGTTGCAAACCAGATGAATTTCGCATGTTACAAATACTATAGCACTGTAGTTTTATGCTATATCTCCAAACATGTAAATTCGAGTTATCTAGTTGTTGTATTGAGGTGACGAATTAAGTTAACTAGTAGTACATCAAAAGACTTTTAACTTTTTTTCAGATGCGGACACTGCAATACCTGGCACATCGGGTCTAGGTCTATGTGTTGAAAATGAATCAGATGATGAGCCGTTTTCTCCTGCTGTCTCAGAATATTCTCCTTCTTCCGAAAGTGATGACACCGATGAAGATTCAAATAAAGGTGGTAAAACCTCTGCCAAATCGCCAGAAACGCAAGTGCAAAATGAAACCATAGAATCAGAATGGTTAGTAGAAGAAACACAAGATAACGAAGTATTGGATCCTCAACTAGTGTTAGATGGAATGGAAGAGACTCCTACAAGAACCAACAAACCGAGAAAGCGACTAAGACAGCCTGAAAAATGGAAGAGAAATATTTCAAAAACCAAGAGACAACATGGGGAAGCGTATATTTCCTCTAGAAAAAAATTTGTTCCTGGAGCATGCATGCGCGATCCGTGTACATTAACATGTCGAAAGAAGTGTTATCAAAAATTTTCTTATGAAGAGAGACTTTCTATTTTGAGAAGGTACTATGATTTAGAAACTTACGAGCGAAAAGGAGACTTTATTCATAGCAACACAAAAAAAATTGAAAAGAAATATGCTACTAAACAAGCATCAAGACGTAACTTCACTATCTTTTTTTATTTGCCAAAAGAAACAAACGAAAAAGTTAAGATTTGCAAGACTATGTTTTTAAACACGCTTGGCATTCGTAAGGGTGTTGTTGACATTGCCATGACCAAAAGAAGCAAAGAAAATACAAGCGAACCTGATAAAAGAGGTCGACATATAAAAAAACAAACAACTCATGAAATCGTCAGTAGTGTGCGAAATCACATTGAAAGGTTTCCGGTTGTTGAATCACATTATTACCGAACCGACTCAAAACGTAAATATCTCGACCCTTCACTTAACATCAATCTAATGTATGAAATGTACAAACAATCGCGACAAGAACATAATTTGGATGTGGCAATACCGTCTGCATACCGAAAAATTTTTAGTGAACAATACAACCTTGGATTCCAATCGTCCCAAAAAGGACCAATGTCGAATTTGTATGAATTACAAAACCTCTGGTGCCAACATAGAAGGATTTGAAACAACTTATCAATCTCATCTTGTGGCAAAAGATGAAGCTAGACAAGAGATGAGAAATGATAGGGAACGTGCGCAAGAAAATCAAAATTTTGTAAGTTGCAATTTTGACCTACAGCAAGTTCTATTGGCACCAACAGACCCTACAAATAATGCACTCTTTTACAAGCAACGGTTTAAGTCTTTTAATTTTACAATTTACAATGGGGCTTCAAAACAAGGAGATTGTTTTATGTGGACGGAGGTTAATGGCAAAAGAGGAAGTTGTGAAATAGGAACCTGTTTATACAAATATTTTCAATCACTTTCTCCAGAAATTAGCCACATTTCATGTTTCAGCGATCGATGCGGCGGACAAAATTTAAATAAATTTGTGGCAGCAATGTGTTTGGCTGCAGTACAGGAGCTGCCACATTTGCATACCATAGATTTAAAGTTCTTGGTGGTTGGTCCTAGCGAAATGCAGTGTGACTCCATTCACTCAGCTATAACCACTGAGCAGCATAGAGTGGGGAAAATAAATTGGCCGGCAGACTGGAAAACAATAGCCCGAAGTGCGAGAAGAAAAGGCGATAAGCCCTACGTTGTCCACGAGATAACATTTGAGAGTTTCACAGATTGGAAGTCCTATGTCGATAGCAACTTGACTGTTCGAAAAGAAGATATAAATGGTAAAGCGGTAAGCTGGCAAAAAATGTGTTGGCTAAATCTTACCAAAGAGCGTCCATTTGTTATAAGATTTAAAGAGAAGCATTTTAAAGAAGAATTCAGAAGCCTTGATTGTACCAAAAGAACAAGGAACAAAAGTGATTTTCGAGCGGTTGAAAAAAAGCCTTTGTATGTGGAGGCATTACCAGTATCGAAAGAAAAGTATATCGATTTAAACTCTCTGTTTACATCTGTTCCTCCTGCAATAAGTTCAGAATACAAACCATTTTATGAAAATATTCCCCACAAGGAAAATAAAAAATCTAAAAATTGCAAGAATCCCAAGAATCTGGATCTGAGAGTGATTAGTTTGCTATTTTGTATTTTTTAAGAATGAAAAATGTTTATTTTTATTACATCCTACTGTAAAACTATTAATCTGTATGTTTTTCGAACTGTTTTTTTTGTATTGATAAATTAACAAATTTTTCTAGAATTTTACTATTTTGTTCTTTTATTAATAAATATTTCATAAGTAAATTTATGCGTTGTTGTTATTAACAACTAGGTAACTGGTTAAAATATGAATTTAGTTATCAATACCACAACTGGATAACTTATTTTGACTTAAAACTAATAAAAAATCTAGGAAGAAATCATTAGATATCGAAAAATTACGTATTTTTCAATAACCAAACACAATATTGGCTAATAATTCAAAAGCAAACAATAACTAACGACCATGCAAAAATATGGAATATTTTCAAATGCAATTTCCCAACAATGTAAATTTTCGAGATACCTAGTTGTAGTATTAAGTCCACGATATTTGCTTCTGAATTTCCTAATCTGTCTATTAAAAATAATGTTGGATATCAAATAAAAGAAAAATTGAAAAGTGTAGATTTTCAAAGCCCATGTTCAGATTTTCCCCAAGATTATTTGCCATCGTTATTTGTGCGTGTCAGAATTTTCTATGTTTTAAAATTTGTTAATAGAGATTTTAGAAATAAGAAAACAAATTGATAAATTAATTAACTTACATTTGTATTTTTTTTTTTGTAAAACTGAAATTGTAATATTTTTATTTGTTGTGTTCCTATGTAAATAAATATTTGATTAAAAACAATGATTATGTTTTATGAAATTTGTTTTTTTATCAATTGTCATTAAAAGTGACGTTTTTAATACCAATTCACAAAATTAAAAGTTTAATATTACGAAGCAGCATATTAAAAATATCCACTTTCAATACTAGTGTTAAAAATTAAATGCACTACATATAACTGCGTTTTTTCAGTTATTTTACCGCTATAAAGTAGTTCATTTTTGTAAAAAATGATTTTATCTAGTTTTTCTATAAATCTAACCAATTGTCAAAACTGACGAACGAAATTTTAATTTATTAAATTATTAATTTCCAGTTCTACAAAAAATTTCTGATATACTTGGTAATAGAGATTTTATTTTGCTTAGGGTTGCTACACTAGCCTGCCGAAAATTTCCTTACAAAATAAAATGATATGTACAGTTGCGGACACCTCAAAGTGCACTGTTTTTTGTTACTATGGTTATTTTTGCGATTTTTCGGCTTATTAAATGAGGGTTTCTCCAGTGGCGTTGCTTGTGATTGTAAGAATAGGTACCTATTACTTTTTTAATGTTTGTATTTTAGCAAAGTTTCGCAAGTAAACAAACTATACGTATAATAATATGTATTTAATAAATATGTATCAGTATTCGATTGGTATTACGCTTTGCAGTTTGTTTCGGATAGATTTGACCAATGTTTCCATATTGTATCCTTCTCTCAGTTTTCCAAGCGTTTCTTATTCTTTCCCATAATTCATCGACGTTGTTTGCTGCAAAATCCCTGGTATAAATAGTTCAATACCCGCAAACCTTTTCGATGGACTTCTTGCAGGTCATGGTAATAAATTGATATTATTCTCATCAAACCATCAATGAACAACCCCTGCTGCATGCACAGGACAGTTATCCTGTGAAAATAATGTTATCAATTACGTTAACATAAACAAAATTAATTAATTAGGTAATATCTTGCCTCTTAAAAAGTAAATTGATTAGGAAAAACCTCTCTTAGAGATGGCAGCATCACATTTTGCAAAGTGTTGCAATAATTTTCAACGTTCAGTGGACCATTAATTCTATAGCATGCCCCAGATCCGTTAGCATTGATCCATCCCCATACGTTTACAGATAATCGTCCACTACTCCTTAAGGGTTGAACAAAATTTTGCTCCTAAAATTTTGCATTTTGTGGTCTATACACCCTTAATCGTCAATTGGTAAATGATTCAAATACCTTTTCATCTGAGAAAACAGTCGTGTTCCAAAACTCGTCGATTTCATTCAAATAGTCAGTTGCAAACTGTATTCTTCGTTCTTTGTACTCTGGTGTTAAAAAAACTTTTCTTGCAGGTCTCTGCTGCCAACGATTTTTAATTTTGAAAATACAGCTTTTGCCCACATGTAAATCTGCTGCGACTCAGCGACCAGTTCTCTTCCAGTTTTGTAATAGCTCGCATTTTCGCTGCTTCTGACAAATGTCTGGGAATTTTTCGAGTTTTCAGTTCTATGACAGTTGATGACAAACGTAAACGTCAAAACTCGACGTCTATGATTAGAATATCGTATTACAAGCTAAAAATCTGCCGTGCACTTTGAGTTGGCCGCAACGGTACTTACTGAGATTACTGTTTAGTGAATATACTGTGGCAACGCCAACGTCTTAACAATGTTGCCAACTCTACTGATATTTCGGTAGATATACCGATTTCATCTAAAATCTACCGATCCACCAACACGATCCTTATTCCTACCGAATTTTTGTTGTACCATATAATCATACGAAAAAGTTTTCTTGGGTAGGGGAGAGCCACCATCAGTGGCCAGGCTCCTACAGTGGCCACCTCTTAGTATTTTATTTATTTGTTGTTAAACGTGTGGCGCCATCTCATAAAAAAGTTTCAGATTAGCCAGCGCTCACATAGACAGACAGCAGATTGTCAAGCCAGTTTAGTTCGTCTTCGGTAATGGTACGTATGTATTTACTTCATTCAAGTAAGTTTTTTATGTATTTTAAGTGAATTTCTGTTAAAAATGGAACGCCCTTGGTTAGAATTTTTATTACTTGTTCTCTGAATGTCATTTTTTAGCAGTGGTCTATTATGATATGTTTTTCGGACTTTTTCCACTGTCTAGGGTGTAAATCACACAACGTTTCGGGAGTTTTTGATCTACTCCCGTCTTCAGGTGTTCTTGGTTAGTCCTGAGAAGGACTGATATTATACGCCCTGGTGGCCTAGTGGTTAGAGTGGCAGACTAGCGATCAGCGGTCCCGGGTTCAAACACCGGGGGAGGCAAAAAATTACGTAGAAAAACTTATATCAGTCCTTCTCAGGACTAACCAAGAACACCTGAAGACGGGAGTAGATCAAAAACTCCCGAAACGTTGTGTGATTTACACCCTAGACAGTGGAAAAAGTCCGAAAAACATATTATAATTTTTATTAGTATTAACAAAAGTCGTGTCAGGCAATAACAATTAAAAAGAAATCCAGCGATTATTTTGGTAAGTAAATTTGTAAGGTTATGTTTTATAAAACCATGCATTTTTCAACAGTGGTCACCTTTTTCGAGCCAGCACAGGCCACTGCTTTTTTGTATTATAAGAGGTGGCCAATGTTGGCCCATGTTGTTCATGTCATGGTGATGTATGTTTAAATATTTTTTTTTGTTTTTAGTGTAAAAATGGAACAACTAACAGCCGGGAAAAAGACCTTGCAAACAGTCAGTGCCGAAACCATGAAGCAGGCAGTTTTTGATGTTGTAGAAGCTGGTCTTTCGGCAAAAGCAGCAGCTCTAAGGCACAAGAGAGCAGGTACAACCCTTCGAAGGTACCTGAAAAAATGCAGGGAATCGACAAACGAAATTGATTGGTCTACTCCAAATTTGGAAAACGCTCCCCCAATGACGCCAAATTATAGTGTCAATAAAATATTTACAATTGAGGACGAACAGCAAATTTGTAAGTATTTAATACAAATGGCCAATTTGTATGATGGCATCACACCTAAAATGACAAAACAGTTAGCTTACGACTTAGCTAAAATCAACAAAAAAAAATTCCACAGGCCTGGGAAATACAAAAATGTGCTGGAAGGAAATGGTTTACAAGTTTTTTAAAAAGAAACCCGGAAATTTCTTTAAGAACGGCGAAAGCCACTTCTTTAGGGAGAGCAATGGGTTTCAATAGGCCAGTAGTAGACGAGTTTTTTTAAAAAGTTACAGTCGCTTCAGGAAAAGTATAAGTATCAGTCATATCAAATTTATAACGTCGATGAAACCGCTTTAACAACGGTGCAAAATCCTGGAAAAGTCTTGGCATAAAAAGGTCAGAAACAAGTACGCCAAATTACATCAACCGAGAGGGGGACGCTTGTAACCATGATTGACGCAATTATTGCCGCAGGAAACGCAATCCCACCGCTTCTTGTATTTCCAAGAAAATATTTCAAGGACCATATGGTTAAAAATGGACCTCCTGGGGTCGCGGGAACGGCTTCTCCCAACGGATGGATTACTTCAGAACTTATAACGTGGTTCAAGCATTTTATTAATCATGCGAAACCAACCGAAGATGCACCCGTGCTACTAATTATGAACAACCAGGAGAGTCACGTCTCATTGGAAGTGATCACTTTGGCCAGAGAGAACCATGTCAAACTATTAACGCTGCCACCCCACACAAGCCATAAACTTCAGCCACTTGACAAATCTGTTTATGGACCGCTGAAGAGATATAACAATCAGTGTAAAAATTGGCTCTTTAGGTAGTAATATCGGAAAACGGATTACGATATCGCAGAGGTTTTGGGTCTGGCATATACTTTGGCATTTTGTGAAAAAAAAACTGCATTTCGGGGTTCAAAGACACGGGAATATTTCCATTCAATGATCTTATCTTTAGTGATGACAATTTTTTGGCTTCCAGTGTCACTGATCTAAACGAATATGATAACCCGCAGCCTGGTACCAGCACAAGAAATTCTACAGTAGAAGACTCAGTTTTTAAGGCAGTCAAAACTCAAACGACATTAAACTTAAAAAGTCCTCAGCGAACATCGAGGGAAATTGAAGAAAAGACAACCGAAAAATTTATATCCCCAGAAATAATAAAGCCATACCCAAAAGCAACCACGATAGAAAACTGTAACATCAAAAAAAAACGTAAAAAAAATCTACTGAAATTTTGACAGATACCCCGGTCTATGAGAAAATAAAAGAAGAAGATCTGGCCAAAAGAACAAAAAAAAAATCAAAAAAGCTAATAACATAAAACGCAAATGCTTTGACAACTCAGGGGGGCTTCTTGTTGAGCATTCAAATAAGAAAGACAATGAATTTACTTCTGATTAAAGTGATGGCTTTCTTAGTGATTTGACAGATTCGGATGATGTTGATTGGTTTGAGCAAGAAGAGGAAAATCCAAACATAAAAGACACAAGTGAGGTAGATGTAAACTCTTTTGTTTTGGTGAAATTTACAAGTAAAAAGACTTTGAAGTATTATGTTGGGAAAGTATTGAGTAAAGTAAATGAAGACTGTTAAGTATATTCAATATTTGGACGTAAACAAATTCAATTTGCCGCTCAAACCGTTTTCTGGTAGCAGCGCCGCCACCATTGTATAAATGTAACTAGTCAGTAGGAAACAACACTTCACTTGCTCTTTGAACGTGCCTTCGACATGACGCAATAGTCAGTCGCGTACCATGTTTCTTTTATCTTGTTAACTATGCTTGTTTATTAGTGGTTAATTAAACGTATAATGTTAACCAGTGATTTTTATTTCATCTGTGCACGACATTGCAAATAATAATCTTACGAGCTAAATCAACGAAAATAACTACAGTCCATTGCTAAGTTTTCTGTTTTCTACAAAGACTATGAAATTAGTTTTTTGAGAAAGCATGGCAACAAGTTTGTGTTCCCGGTTGTAAATGATATAAGCAATGTACCTTTAGATGACATAGTTCTTCATTTACCTGATCCCAATTTCAGCATGGGTACAGCAAGAACCGAATATACTTACTATTTCTCGATTGACTTAGCAGGTTTTAATGTGAATTAGTTTTAATTAACTTTATTTTTTAGTTACTCACTCATTCTTACTTGTTTTTGTTTTATTTTTCAGTATTGGTTTAGTGTAGCAGTTTTGTATTTCGAATTACCATTACCATTTATTTTATAACATTTGCACATTTTTAAAACTTTATATATTAAAACTTTATTTAAATTTAAAAAAAATAATAATGTTTATATGCCACTAAAACCCTGTGGCCACTGTAAGCCCAGAAGGTGGCCACTGTAGGAGCGTTTGAGCCAACAGTGGCCACTTTGTAGAGTTTTAGAAAAAACAAAATAAAATATAAAATGTACATCTTTTAATTTATTTTTTTTGGGTTCAGGTATCAGGTACCTTTTCGAAAGATGTTTCTGTATCTCATTTTTTTTTAATAAAATGAAAACAAGAAAGTTACAAGTCAAAACCTGAAAAGGTGGCCACTGTTGGAGGCTCTCACCTACTATTTAAACCGAAATACTCAGAACAATTTATATTTTAGGGGAATTTACAAAGAGATTCATAAATTAATCTATAATGAGTATAATGACCAGTACGTGCCTCCAGAGTATATTCGGTGGATCACATCTTGAATTTCTGAGCATTATTATTTTACATTCACGTGCTTGGATTTTAAATTTCAGTGCTAAACTCTGGCATGCTAATTTATATTTGTAAACTTCAGTTCTCGAGAAAAATATTACATATATACAAAGTTAATTAGTAAATGATATTGTTGTTAGTCGGCATCGCTTTGTAAAAGGTCCATAATTTTATAGTCTAATGGATTTCTTTGTAATGTGGTTGAGCAATAACTATTCCTTTAAATGTTTTGTTTTTGTATATCCAACGAAAATGCTTTTCTTACATGTATTGTATATTGTGGCACTCAAAATGGAAAACATTTAAGAACTTTTATTTGTTCGATGTATTGTTCGCATACTCATGTACTATTGCTACAAAAAAAAACTAGGACAAGTTCTTTTTAGTTGTGTGAAACTGAACTTTTAACTGGCAACTGAGATGTGAATACATTTGAAATTATTTCAAAACGTCACTGTCTTAATGCATAGAATGAGTTTAGTTTCAACAGCTCGGATTATTATTTCCTGCTTAGAAAACAGTGTAACTATCCAGCAAATAGCACATTTATCTAGTTTTATAATTGTTTTGTATTGTAGTTCTTGATATTAAAATTTGATATGAGAGATGACAGGTTTGAATTATTCACATGGCAGTCCAAGTCATTTCATCATCTAAAATAATAAAAATCCATGGCTTCTAGATTTAGAACTTGTCCTAGTTTTTTTTTTTTTTAGTACGTTGAATCGAATTGTGTAGAGGGGTTTTGATTTAAAATGAGTGATATTTGTGCATCTGATGATTCCGACACCGGCGAAGAAGGGATAAGCAGTAGAATACGAAAAAGGAAAGTATTCGCAAGCCCATAGCAAATCGTGGGAAGAGTTGACCTAATTTAAAGGTTAGCTTTTTGTTACCAAAAAAAAGCCAAAATATTCGCTCTGCAAATGCTGTAACAGCGATTTTAAACTGCGCTGTTTAGAATTTTACTTTGAAAGCTGTAAACAAATAACTGCTAGATTTCCACTCAAAGACCCTGTTACGGTGAAAACTAGTAATTTAGCAACAATTACGCATACTGCTGTAATTCTCCCAATATCATTTCAAATAAAGATTTGCAAAACCTCGACAACGAATGGAGGTTGTTAAGGAACACTGGGGAAATGAAACAATTTTCAAATGATTTAGAGGACGTTTGAATTGCTGTAAGGGCTTTAAAATATGGAAATGGTTCCTTGGTGTTTGGTGTTTTATGCGAAGTTGTCTTTTGTCTATTGTATTTGCCCCCAGTCGTGTGCATATATCGAAAGAATCTTTTCAGCTGTAAATTTAATGAAAACCAAAACGAGAAATAGGCTTTCATGTGCAATAATTAGTGGTTTATTACATAGAAAAAAGTATATAGGACATTATAAGCGTTACGAGTTTGCTGTTGATAAGGGTATCTCTACAAAAATGCCTAAAAAACGCATGCTGTAAGCGGCGACAAAGATAGTAGTAGCGAAAGTGAATAGAATAGGAAAACTATTATATATGGGTGGGTACCGGGTGGTGTAGCTTGAACAAGCGTCCACTTTCGATCAGTAGAGTTAAGCAACGCTCTTTCTGGTCAGAACTTGGATGGGAGTTCCACGGCTGCTGCTCTCGGCGCCTCGTGGTACGGCTGCCACGAAAATAGTTGGTCCCGGATGTCATAATACCATCATGATTCATGACAGTCTTTAGTGGGGTTGGAAGTCCCCAGAAAATGTACAGCGACGCATATAATTGGCCTAACGGCTGTTGGCTGAATACCAAAATATTTAAATTGTCATATTTTCTATGTAAACATTTAAAATATTTTTCATGTATTACTATATATAATTGTACTTCCATATATAAATTAGGGGTTAATAGTGTTTTAAGTAAATCGGTGTAGTTTTTCCACAGTTCTTAATAAAATAATTGGGTTTTCGTCTTGATTTTTATTAATTTTATTACAGAGTGAAATATAAATATGTATACGTGAATTTTTAAACGCCGGTTTACTGAAACTTGACAATTGCAAAAATGTACGTGGGTACTATAAAAAACATTATTTTATTGTGTCAACCGAAAATTTTTGGGATCTACCGAAATTTATCTCATAAAGCTATTGGTCGCCTAAAAATGAAATTGCAACACTGAACGTTTATTCGTTGTGTATGGTTCGGCCGGGCGGATTAGTCAGTCAGAAATATAATAATGTTAAATTAAACTCTGGGTGAAATTATTTAATGTTTCTAAAAATAGTTGTTCTGGTTTTAGTTTTTGTTGAGCTTTGAGCATACAGTGTTTTTTGTCTGGAAGAGGTAAGCAAAATTGTCTTATTTCAATGATCTAGCTTTAATCATGTAGGTACTCATTATTATAGTATTATTCAGTAGCGGCTTTTTTTTAACAAATTGGCCACTAGTTATGTTGTTGGTCATTGTGATAACTTAAATTACGTTTTAATGATGTTAAAATATTTTTTTCTACAAACGTTTCAAAAAGATACCGTGTTGATTGTCATTTGAGTATCGAAACGACACTCTTTTAGGCACTAGTGCGTAAAAGAGTTTACTTTTAAGCCCTAGTGCTTAAAACTAAAACAACAATTAAGTTTTTATTTTTGGTAAATATGTACAACACAATTATTTAATTTATGAAAATGGGCACTTGATGATGCTACACTTAAATTATCTTTCTCTTGTAACACTTGCATATACTTAGAAATTGCAGGAAATGTTGATGTAGCCGCACAAAACGGTGCCTGTACCTTTACTGGTCCGCTTTCCTTTTCACCCAAAATCTTATTTGCTACGCTCTTCTTATATCCCAAGAACTTTCGACGTAACTCTCAGCGACAGAACTTGATCGCCAGCCGCCGTGCCTTTTAAGTGTCGACATGCTCGCACCAGCATCAGCCAAAAACGAAGCAGAAAATCAGCGGAAGTAGTGCCCAGTATAAGCGAAGAACACATACGCGATCGCGATAGCGGTGGCGATTGCAATTACAGGAAAAACAGAACATATATACGCAGTCGCGATCTACAATTGCCACGTGTTTAGAATCAAAAATGTGTAGCTTGATAGAAGAAGAGGCACTGCTCTTTGCGATCTTATTGGACGATGAAAACTGCAGTAATGAAACGCGAGGGTAGCAGAGTTATTTATTATTGAAACATTTTCTATAATATATTTAATTAATAATAATAATTTATTTTGTAGAAGAAAAAGAAGAAAGGTTTGGGTACATGAAATTAACAAAAAACGTAAGGAAGAAGGCGAATTTAATAAATTATACCCCGAACTTCGTAAAGATGAAAATCGATTCCTTACATACTTTAGAATGAACTTGGAAAGTTTTAATGAAATACTGAATCTTATTAGATAAGATATTACAAAAAAGCGATCCACATATCGATGGCCTAGTGGCAATACCACGTATCATCAAATTTTACGAAATTGAGATTATTGCACCATAACATTTAAAGTTAATCTACGCGCCATTCTGCAATACCTCGTATCACTTGAGCCAATAGCGAACAAGCAGTTTAAATTTTAAAATAACACGTAACGCAAGTGGACACATTTTGTATTGCAATACCACGTATCATCAGTAGTTTGTGTAGCAGCAGGGTGTGTGCTAGATGTGTCCTGACATTTTTTAAGTTAATCGTAAAAACAAGTAAGTTTATACTAAAATTTCTTATCTAGGTTAAATTGAAGTAGTTTAGCTTCATATTGCATTATATTTCATATTATAGAATTAGTGCCTACTATCTTTATTTAGAGGTTAAAGTCGGTATGCTTGATACGTGTTATTACACATCGCGATTTGGATGATACGTGTAGTTTTTCTACATAACATTCAAATACAATAAGTAATTGTCTTTTAATTTGTGTAGAAAAATGAATCCCAGGACCAAAAGAATTATTGATCTTGCACTATCACAATGGACTTCGGTGGATAAAACAACATCTGTACCGCAATGTGAGGAGGATAACTTTGCAGAATTAGATGCACTGCCAGACGCGCTAAATAATATGAATAATGTTTCATTATCAAAAAATCGTAATAGTGTAGATCTGATAAACTTGGAAAACGTTCCAGTTTTTAATGAAATACTTCCAGAAAATACTTACTTCATTGAAGAAAATGTAACAATTGAATTTGAAGACCAATTGTTAAACGGATGCGACCGTTTTATTCATGAAAGTAATAGAACAAGTGAAGAAATGCAACATAATTATGCAGATGGACATGAAAATATACTTGCAAAGAAGGCGGAACTCTTTCAGAATACAGATGCTGGCATTATTGGCGGAATTTTGCCAGAAAATAAGAATGATGATCCAGATTTCGAGTTAAGTGAAAATTCCGAGACTGAAAATGAAAATTCTGTGAGTGAAGCTGAACATTCCTTGAGTGAAGATTCTCGAGACGAAGAAAAAGAACAGCCAAAAAGGCGGAGTAGGAAGAGAGGGAGAATAAAACCAGAAGACTGGTCAAGAGAGAGGGCAAAAGTTAGAAGAATGGAAGGGAAAGAATATTTAGGCTACACACGAGATAAAGCAGGTAAAGTTTCTCATAATAAGACAAGAGATGCCAGGAACTTGGGACCACCATGTGATTCATCAAAATGTTTAAAATATTCTACCAGACACTGCAGCACTATAACTCCAGAGCAACGTACGGTTATATTTACAAAATTCTAGACGGAAGTGAGTTGGGACCAAAAGAAAATTTATGTTGCTAGCTTAATGAAAAGCCGACCTAAGGCAAAACAATATGTAGAAAACTCTAGACGAAGTAATACTTATGAATATTTTTTAAACGTTGGAAATGAGAAAAGACAAGTGTGTAAAAAAATGTTTTTATCTACATTAGGGCTTAATGAATGGATGATTACCAATTGGTGTTCAAAGAGTATGCATGGTATACTTCCATCAACCCATGTTACTGTGGAAAAAAGAAAATCTGTTGAGCATAGATCTACAAGAAAACTTCAAACAGAAGAACAACTTAAATATTTGAAAGTTTTCTTTAACAATCTTCCCAAAATGCCGTCCCATTACTGTAGAAAAGATTCCAAAAAAATGTATTTGGAATACAATTTCGAATCGAAAGCGAATCTTTACCGAATTTATGAAGAAACCTGTTCTGAGGAAAATAAAAAAGCTTTAAGCTATTGTTCTTTTTCTGAGACATTTGAGAAACTACATTTGGCAATATTTTCTCCAAAAAAAGATCAGTGCAACATCTGTGTTGCCTATACAGCCGGGAATGTCAAAAATCCAGAGTATAAATCTCATATTATTTTAAAAGATCGTGCAAGAGCGCAGAAGGAATCGGACAAACAAAAGTCTATGGAGGGACATTGTCATGCTTTTGTTATGGACGTCCAAGCTGTTAAAATGTGTCCTGTCAATAATTCAAACAAATTCTATTTTAAGACCAGACTCAAAGTTCACAACTTTACTGTCTACAACATGAAAACCCATGAATGCTGTAATTATTGGTGGAACGAAGTGGAGGGAAATTTATGTTCATCAATATTTACTACTATCATTATTGATCATCTAAATAATTTCTGCAAGGACGACTTACCAATAATACTGTGGAGCGATGGATGTTCCTACCAGAATAGGAATGCTGTTCTTTCCAACGCTCTATTAAACTACACAGTATTGCACAAAAAAACCATAATCCAGAAGTATTTAGAACCAGGTCACACACAAATGGAGTGTGATTCGGTTCACAGCCTGATAGAAAGAAAGCTTAAAAATAAAGAGATTAATTTGCCTTACGATTACGTTAAAATTACTCGTTGAAGCAAGAATAAAACCTGTTCCATTTGATGCAAAATATATGACACATTCCGACTTTAGAAATTATGACGACGAAGATTTAATGCGTTATCGTAGTATTAGACCTGGGCGTGGAGCAAATGACCCTACAGTGACCAATTTACGGGAAATCCATTATGGATGTGACGGAATAATAAAATATAAATTAAATTTTGACGACCAACTAAGAGACTTACCACAACGAGTTAAACAAATTCAAGAATTCAAGGAACCAGCGAAGCTGTTCTCAACGGAATTAAAAATTTCAAAACAAAAATTTGACCACCTTCAGGAAATAACAACGACACTGGTTAAAGAAATTCATTTATTTTATAATAATCTTTCATATGAATAATATTACTTTTCTTTTATTAATGTTTTACTTTTGTTAATTGCCAAGAAATAAATAAATTAAGAAAATATTAACAGTCTTCATTATTTTATTATTACATTAATAACACTTATCAGCGAAAACCATATAAAAAATATGCCGTGCAATAACACGTAACAAACCATATTTCGTTAAAACTATTTTTTTAAATTTTATTTTATTATATACGGAAACGAGACAATTTTATCCCAAATGCTATAATCTACATTTATAAAAAAGTGCTTTCAATTAGGAAAAAAACAGTTTTTTTGTCTCTCCTGAAAAACTACCATTTTGATGATACGTGGTATTGCCGCTAGGCCATCGATATAGGGAAGCCATTGGGGCAACAGAACGGTTAGCAGTTACTTTAAGGTAATATATTACAAAAAAATTTTGTTTTTGGCTCCATATTTTGTACAAACTTCAGCCTAATGTCCATATGATAAAAATATAGTTTTATATGTTGGCGTAACAGAACTCTTCGTACCAAGCTGTAGCATAAGAACTATCATCAGAGACCTCACGGATATTGTGTGGGTTTTGCAAATATGAAGATGTGCTGTCATATGGGGATCTCATAGGCATGTTTGCTACACTAGACGAGGCAGTGGAATGGGACGAAAAACTTGCTCCTGGTCGACTTTGGTCCTGAATTTCTGCTTGTTGTGCAAGTTCTTCTTCCATCATTATTTGAGCGATTTTAAATTTTACTTTATCCACAGAGGAAAAATTGGGTCTTGGGTCTTCGATTGATTTGCTTTTTTCTTATTTGTCGACGATCTCTCTTGACCGATACTCGCTTCACTTAAAACGATTTCGGGAGTTTCTGTTTCGGTCATTGCACGCTTCTGTTCTGCACTTAACACTTCAGGAGTCTTTGTTATGTCAGCATCAGATATATTAGAATCTGTTTGAGCAAATTGCAAAAAGGATCTGAAGGCTTCCATATGTTGAGCCCAAGGCCAGGTTTCATAGCGACATATGGATTTGGCTGCTTGCCCAGTTCGCGTTTTTTCGGAGCGGAGGTACTTTGAATAACAGTCCCTCAAGTTTTTCCAACGTTTCTTTAGGTCATCACCTGCGAGTAAGAAGTCCACAGGTAAAAAGACTAAATAAAAACTTAACTAAAAAGTGTTCTGCTGCAAATTTTATAAGTATTTCTTAGTTACGAAACTAATTTTTCGCAACTCACTCATTGGCAATTGGTAAAATTTCTAAGATACATTTTTTTTTTAGGTTTTTAGCTACTGGTGATTCATATAAAACTGGTCACAGTTTTCGGTTAGGATTTTCAACGGTTGCGGCCATTGTTGAGGAAGTTTGCGAAGCTATATGGAATAGACTGCAGCCACTTTATATGCCAGAGCCTACAATCTACAATGGAATTATGGGGAAAATGTATTTCACGCTTTAAAAACTTATGGCAGTTTCCTAATTGTTTAGGGAGTACAGACGGCCAGCATATGACTGTGAGGTGCCCACAAAATTGCGGATCACACTACTTTACCTACTTAAAAAAAATTTTAGATTGTTCTTATGGCGATTGTTGACCCTGAGTATAAATTTACCTGTATCGATGTAGGTGGATATGGTAAAAATAGTGACGGAGGTATATTCGAAGCATCAGCTATGGGTAGAAGATTTTAAAATGGCATTTTTAATATTCCACCAAACCGACATTTACCAGGTATAGATAGTGATGTTACGTGTGTTTTAATAGGCTTTAATACTTATTTAAGAGATCATTTCCCTATAGACAATCACGACACAACCCCAACAAAGAAAAGTTTAATTATCACTTATGTAGAGCTCGTCGCGTTGTGGAGAATGCATTTGGCATAGTGGCACACAAATGGAGATTATTTTTTAGACCATTAGGAATAAAAGTTGAAACAACTGTAAAACTTGTAAAGGCAGCTTGCGTATTGCACAACCTTGTAAAGGTAAAAAATAACGACCAACAATTTGTACATTTACAAGAAAATAATGATAGGCCAATACAAGTATTTTATCTACTCAAGTGGGATAAGTAACGCATTACGTCACTCATTTGACACTATTTCAGTTAGGTAATGAAGCTCATTACACCACTCAGTTATGTAATGGTTTCATTACGCAACTGAGTTGTGTAATGACTTCATTAAATAAACTGAAATAGTGTCAAATGAATGACATAATAACATTTGCCTACTAAAATATTTTTGAAAATAACATGTCTGACATTTCTCTTAATGCACTTTTCTCAATTTCAGGCAGTCGCAGATAAACTTTTGTACAATACTTGTGTGATAATGCATCATTAATATACTTGTGTGCTTACATACACGTATATTAATGATGCTGTTATCCCACTTGTATAGTAAATAACTATTATGACATGCCGGTTGATGGAAGGAGAGCAGTCAACTGGGGCTTCAACATACGTGAAAAATGGGTTACTTACTTCAGTAATTCGTAATTATAATCTATATACCAATGTATAATAAATAAAATAAATAAGTAATAACATAAAAATAGTGCATTAGTATTTACCAGTATATTTTAATCCCATATTTTTCGCAATTTCATCCCATATTTTATTTTTTATTCGTACATTCTTGTAGTCAGGATGTGACAAATCAAATATAATATTGTGCTTTTTAACATTTTCTATTAATATTTCAGTAAAATCGGACATCCTTTTCACACGCGATAGAGCGATCAACGTAACTTGCTGCGTTTGGTCGCCAACGCTGTAATATCGCTGCACAATTCGTCGATATCGCCAACAAGTCGCAACAAATATGTGCAGCTTCATTTGTTTAGATTAGAGGCATCTGATCGCCATCGCTATCGCTATCGCGATCGTGATCGTGATCGCGATCGCGTATATGCGTTCTCCGCTATTCTTCACAGTTTGAAAGTCCAAGAGAACCAGCAAGTTTTTAGGTAGTATAGCACCAATAGTGTTTATGCCTACAGGCTGCACAATACATTTACTATTCCTGTAGCCAACGAAAAATCGTTGATGGTCCGTACTGCACGGGCGTAGACTAGCATACTTGCGAAAAATTTCCAAAAAATTAATGCCATCGATGTTTCCCTCTGTTTCTGTAAACATTCTTGAAACCTTGGTTTTCGTGAATGGAATATTAATTTTTATGAAAGTACTGGCATCCTCAATATCAGTTACTCATATGAATGTAAGTTCCTCCCTGCGACAAGCTCCGGATAAACATAAGAATTTGGTGAAATACTGCATTTACTTTCATTAACATAATGTTTATCGTACGGTTCCTTCAAAAACCTTTCGATTTCTTCCCTTGTAAAAATTTTCGACTTTTTAGGCCTATATCCCTCGGATTTTCTCTTTAGGAAGGCGATAACATTCGCATATTTGCTAATGTCCAGGTTTCTCTTGAAATATATCATAGATCGCAGCACAGAATAGGTGCTCCATAATGTAGAGGGCTTATAAGTCGAAGAAAGGTCAGAGAGATATGCCAGCACAACCTTTTCTGCGACAGCACGCAGATTTTTTCGGTCACACCATCCTTTGAATTTTTCTTAGGTTGCATAGTAGACGGATCTTGATTTTTCCGGTATAAGCGTCGAAACTGCGGTCTCTGTTGCATCTTTAATATCGGATGGAAGCTCGGCACGCTCATTTTTGCCTAGTTGGGGCTTTTAAATACACAACGCGTTCATATCAAACGAATCTTGTTTGTAAACAACACTCTGAAAAATTACCTAACAACCAAGTAACTGACGCACGCCTACTACATATCTAATTCCGCATTTCATGAACGAAATTATTTTACTCCTATCTGTTCTTTTTGAAACGTATGTAGAAAAAATCTTGTAAGATACACATTGCAAAACTTCGTGTTTTACGCACACGGCGTGTTTCCACGATTCACGTCTAGTGCGTAAAACACGTTCATTTTGCAACTTGTATCTTAAATAGCTAATTTTATTTTTAAGGTATGTATATACTGCCCTGTTAAGGATAAAGGTCGTATCTGCATATTTGGCCAATTTCCGAATTTGTGGTTATTTCAAATATGTATAGATATGTGCATCATATTATTAAGCAAAAACGTCGTATCTACTTGCAGGAAAGCCAGTAGAGTTAATTTTAGTTTGGACGTATCTACAAATTAACCATCGCTGTTAAGGTAACCTTTTGTAAGTGCAATATGTTACGACTTTTTTTCTTAACACATTGATTATTGTCACTACAATTTCAAAGTACATAATTATATAGTTACTAAATTTTTAGATAAGGTGCCAATCAAAACATTTATAAGAAAAATTAATAAACGTCAGCCGTCCTGTTTTTTTACACGGATCGGTAATATTATACAGATGCTCATTTGCAATGGATGAAGTTCCTTTTAAAATCGATCGCAGCGCCAACGCCGTCGTCACACTATCAATACTAATAAACATTTTTGAGGGTTGCGTACGTGTTAATTTACGAAGATTAAAATGAGATATGCGTATGGAGTGTGTAATAGTGATTCTGGCTATAAACATAAAGGCTGTATGAAAGGTGTAGAGTTTATTTTGTTCCCAAAACCGCACGAAAACAGGAAGAAATGCATGATTTGGGTGAATGCTTGTGGAGGGAAATATTTTTCCGTAAACCATGTTAAACTTCACACTTATGTGTGTACGATACATTTTGTAGGCGACCAGGGACCTACCAAAGACCATGCTTATCCGATTCCTCAACATAAAGTATGTGAAAAAAAGAGGGGGCTAGCGTTAACCTAGCCCCTTCAAATTATATTTCTCAATATCTAGCAAGGGAAGGCTGCGCTAGCTCTGCGTTTCATTGCGCTAGCTCTTGTGAATCTAGCGCAATATAAATATTTCAACCTTGAAAAAAAAGGGGGCCACCTTAAAGGACCCCTTGCGCGCGCTACTGCTTTTAATAAAAAAAATGTGAAAGACTTTTTTACAAATTTGAAAGGTGTTTACGATCGGTACCACTTTGACCCAAGTAACATATACAACTTAGATGAAACTGGGAATACAACGGTTCACGTCCCTCCGAAGGTTCTAGCCACAAAAGGTCTGAAGCAAATTGGCAGCGTTACATCAGGGGAAAGAGGAGTAAACGTAACCATGGTGGCGGCTATAAATGCCGTTGGCAATCAGGTTCCTCCGATGCTCATATTTCCTAGAGTCCATTTCAAGGCTCATATGTTGAAAGGCTCTCCACCTGGGGCAGTAGGAGGCGCAAATACATCGGGGTGGATAAATGAATCGTTATTCGTTGATTATTTGCAGCACTTCATAGCGCACGTGAAGCCAGCTGTAGATAACAAAGTGCTTCTAATATACGATAACCATGAAGCACATATTTCGCTAGCAGCAATAAATCTGGCAAAAAAGAATGGGGTGGTACTACTAACAATGCCACCTCATACATCCCACAAGCTGCAGCCGCTAGATCGAACTGTATTTGGGCCCTACAAGACATTTTATAACCAATCGTCAAATCAATGACTCACAAATAACCAAGGAAAACCCATCACAATTTACGATGTGTCGGAAATAATTGGCGCGGCTAACCCAAACGCTTTTACCATCAATAATATTGTGAACGGATTCGCAGTTACTGGAATTTGGCCTTTTAATGAACACATATTTGGCGAGGACGAATTTCTTTCCTCTTATGTGACTGATCGCCCTCAGGATGACATTGTTGCAGCTGCCATTAACGATTCAAGCGGCAATCATATGGGACCTGAGCAAATAGTGGCCGAAACACCTACAGGTCGAGTTGACCAACAAGATGTGGTTTTCCAGAAGTAGTAAGGCCCTTTCCAAAAGCTGGTGCCAGAAAGAATGCAGGTAAAAAGCGAAGGAAGGGATCCACACGGATTTTAACTGATACGCCTGTAAAAGAAGAAATAGAGCAATACAAGTCAACAGAGAGAAAAAAGAAGACTAAAAACTGAAAAAAGAGTGTAAAGAGAAAAGTTTTTAATGATGATGAAAGTAAAGAGCCTAAACGAAAATTAAGTAAAAAAAAGCGAGGGGAAATTAGCGACGATTCTAGTGTTGAAAATTTGGAATTAGATGATTCCTCATCAGATGATGATCCTGAACGTTTCTATGAAACCATTAGACAAGAAGCTGAAACCGAGGAAATCAATGGAGCTCCAGTAAAAGAAGGAGATTTGGTTCTAGTAGCATTACCAACAAAAAAAGCTATGCGTCATTTGGTAGCCAAAGTGATCGAAATCGCTGAAGACGGTTATGCTGTTAAAATCTACAAGAAGATAGTTGGAACAACGGCTTCCATAAGCTTTGTTCCTAGGGATGAAGATATTTGCTTCGTTAATGACCATGATGTGATATTGCATCTTCCTCCACCTACATCAGTTGGATTATCAAAACGACAAGAAAATCAGCTCCTTTTTCCTGTAGATTTCACTAATTTCAATATTATTTAGAAATAAGAGTCTTTATAGTTTGTTAAGATTAGCTATTTACTTGTTGAAACATTTATTTCAGTTCCATGCCAGCCAAAGAGTTAGTTTTTCTTTATTTTTTTTTTTAGTTTTAACGAATCAAATATAATAAAAATCCATGTACAAGAATTAATGCCTAATTATTTACTCCATTGGACCAAGGTAGAACCATGTATGGGCCAAGGTACAACCGTGTGTTGTACCTTGGACTAAATCTCTCTTTTTTTTAACATTCTATTTTTGTATTTTTTCAAGTAAATTAGTCTGTTACAGGTGAAGTTTATACTCCACTAAAATATGTGGGTGCAAAGATTAATTATTAACTGGTTTTACATTGAGTGTATGACCTTCCAAAAAAAATTGGTCCAAGGTACAACACTTTCCCCTACTTATAACGCTTAAATTCCTTGTACTCGTCACCGCTTTTGCAGACTCCATCTTTTAGATGTTTTCTGTAGGCATCGCGTATATTTTTCCATTTTTTTTACATATGTCACCTGTAACAAATTTATTATTTACATATATCTGGCAACAGGTGACTCATTCAAAACCATAGCATTTAGTTATCGATTGGGACACTCCACTGTTCACGAGATAGTTCATCAAGTGTGTCGCTTAATTTCGAAAATTCTGAAACCAATTGTAATGCCCACACCAACACCAGATATATGGAGGGCTGCTGCTAGAGGATTTAAAAATTAATGGGATTTTCCCAATTGTATTGGTGATATTGCCGGAAAACATGTTACCATTCAATGTCCAAAAGGAAGTGGTTCCTTATATCTTAACTACAAAAAGACGTTTTCCGTTGTGCTAATGGCGATTACAGATCCGAACTATAAATTCATTGCTGTTGATATAGGAGGATATGGAAAAAATAGTGACGGAGGCATTGTTTCGAACAGTGCAATGGGGAAAGCATTTAATACAGGCAAATTCAACATTCCAGAACACAATTTCCTCCCCAACAGTGGATTCAAAACTCCATACGTTATAGTCGGCGATGAAGCGTTTCCGCTAAAAAGTTATTTAATGCGCCCTTACCCTGGTACACAGTTAGATGCTATTGATAAAAAAAATTAACTACAGACTTTCACGTGTTCGTCGTGTAGTAGAAAATTCCTTTGGGATATTGTCACAAAAATAGCGAATCTACAATCGAAGGATACAATTGGCTCCTGACAATGTTGACATGGTAATAATGGCTACATGTAGCCTTCACAACTTTTTAATCGACAGTAATAAAACAATACACCATTTGGACGAGGCTGCAGTACGCAATGAGACCTTGCAACCTATACCAAAACAAGGTAGCAAATCGTCTACAATTGCATTTACTGTTAGAGAAAATTTTAAAGATTATTTCAATTCACCTGAAGGGCAATTATCATATCAACTTCAAATGGTACAACGTGGAGGATAGACCAAATGACCAGCTTATTGAAATACTTTGGTATGAATCACTGTCGTAAGTAACTTACGAATTTGCATTACTAGATACATTGTGATTTTTATTTTATTTATAGGTACCATCGTGAGCATAGAAAAGTGAACAACTTTTGTACATATTTTCTGGGATATTTTAATGTTGTGATACTGACTTTTATAATCATTTAAGTAAAAGTTAGTGCGCGCCAAACATACTAATAATAATTATTTATTATTCAAGACGATAAATTTAAATTTTATTCACAAGTGAATCGTTTTAGACGTTAATTATTCAAGAGTGGATAATAATAACTTTTCTGTAGTTTTGACCTAAAATAATGACATTTTGTTTGTACTAGTTGAATGAAATATGAAATTTCATATTGACGCTAGTGCTAATATGAAAATTTAGAGGTACGACTGAGTTTTTTAAAAGCTGTGAGTGCAATGAAGAAACTTTTTACAAATGTATCTTACAACTTTTTATCTACGAAAGTACGCATTTCATTTTATATTTTTTAAATTTACGTATAATAAGATTTTTGTAACACTAGTGGAATAAAAGTTAATTTTTTGCACTAAAATCAGCGTAGAAAGTAGGCACTTTCTATATGATCGTAGATAAATAACTGTAATCTAACATTGCAAGTTGAGAAACGAAATACAAAATTTATTTTTGAAAATTATAGAAGTCGTTCACTTTTCTATGCTCCCGGTGCTATGTTCACTTATGTGCATTAAAATTAAGTACAAGTCTTATGTTTATTTTTCACAATATTCTAGCTTGTATAATTCGGGCCTATTTTAATTGCCTAGCAGCAGTTTCAATAAATGATAAAACACCATAACTTGAAAATAACACCTTTAAAATACCAAAACTAAGAACTTTCCAAAAAGAACCGCTATTAATAAATACAACAAAGCCGTGTGTGCTTAATTTTATTGCACAGTTGTACATGTTGGTAAAAATGTTGAGTTGTGAAATGTAAGTAAAAATGCATTAACACCTGTTGTACTACTTATTTACTTATAATTAAAATGTCAATTATTGATGTTGATTTTTTGTACTAATTATATTATAAATAGGCTACTTATTTTTTAAATTTAATTCTGTAGCAATTTTTTCCCATAGTTGCTCCTTCAGTTTCGCGTTTGAATATGCGGGTAGACTTAAATCGTGAGCTCTTTGTGCTCTGCAACAAGTTGAATCAGCTGCTCTCCCATGTTAGCACAATCACACCTGCTTGCAACTACAGACGTCACTGAACTGCATATTTCGGTCTAAATTATGGTTGTGTCTTTATCTAACCGCGACGTTTCTTCATAAAAATCGCTCCCCGATCGACCGAAATCGCCCCGAGAGCCTACCGCGCTATCCCCGCGGGCTTGTCGCTACCACTCAGCTTTCGTGCCGCTTGTCAGTCTGAATCAAATCATTTAAAAACGTGCAGAGCGATTGCTGAGCGGTTTCAGGACCGCTCCGCTACCGCACCGTCACCGCACCGCTATAGCCAGTCTGAATCTACCTTTAACAAGCAATTGGCTTCAAAAATCGAAAGTATAAAGAGGAAAGCCAAAAATGATGACGAAAACTTTTTTACACCTAAAAAAGTACTGAAACATAAAACAATTCCGAAAAGTCAATGTGCTACGAACAAAATTGTAATTTTGAGTGATATTATTGTTTCTAAGCCTAAAGTAAACACCCAAGAAAGCAACGGTTGCATTAACGAAATTGTACGGCCAATTCTAGATGAAATTTTGACAAATGTTTTTAATGATTGTACGCAGAATTTCTCTGAAAAATTGGTGAATAGGTATACCTCAGCTGGTCTGCACTGAACACAATCTAGAAGTTTCTCAAAAAGACGCAATTATCATAGAAATTTTGGACGGAATTTTGGACAATGTTTTTGCTCAGATAAATTGAAAATCTTATACAAAGAAGGGCGACGTTAGAAAGCAGTACAAACATAATTTTTCCGTTCTAGAAAGCAAAAGGATGAAATTAGATAAGCGCAAGGCATCTCATACTGTCAAACAACCTTGTACAAACAAATGTATAAAGCACTGTCAGCAGAAAATTGATTATCACAGAAGATTAAGCATAAATAAACAGTTCTGGGATTTAAGTGAATCCGAAAAACAAAACTTTGTTTTTCATCATGTTTCTCAGCATGATACAAAACGGAAGACCACAGCTGAAGGAACGGTGTCAAGAAGATCCAAAACTTTGCAGTACACTCTTCGAGATGCAAGGGGAACGTGCCAAGACGTGTGCAAGTTGTTTTTTTTTTTGGTACCCTAGGTTATGATAACAAAAATGATAGAATTTTACGGCGCAGCGGATCTACATTGAATACTGGAGCTGTAGTACCACCACCAAATAAGAGAAACAAGACTCGTTCTACAAAAATCAATCAGCAGCCAATAATTGCACACATAAATTCGTTTAACCCGACAGTGTCACATTATCGCCGACAACATGCCCCTAACAGGCGTTACTTACCAAGCGATATTACAATTAAAATGATGTACGAAGACTTTAAGCAGAAGCACCCGGAAGTAACGTTTTCCTACTATCTATATCGTGAAGTTATCGCCGGTCAAAATATTTCATTTTGTAAACTTGGTCATGAAGAATGTTGAAGTTGTGAGCAGTTTGGTGTTCACGCAAAAAAGAAGGCCATAAGAAAGAAAACTTAGATGTTTCATGTCCGGATTGCCGCTCATGGAAAGAACATTGTGAGAAATATGTCGCGGCTCGTCAAGAATATCAACACGATGTCGAAGGGGTGAACGAGCGAAAACTTGTCACGGCAGACTTGCAAAAGGTTCGTACGACACGCACTTTTCTTCTATCCCTGTTTAATAAATGCCACCTTCAAATTTTAGGTGATTATGATACCACGGTGTGAAACTTTTAAGAAAATGATATTCACTCCCAGACTTATTGCTTTCAATGAAAGCTTTGTTATCACCGCTAAAATAAAACAAAACGTACCAACAACAGCTGTTTTATGGCACCAGGCTATTCGAGGCAGGCGCAAGGAGGATATCATAAGTACTTTCTACGCTTTTCTCTGTTTTGTCAGCAATTATGAGGAAATTATATTGTGGCTAGGTAATTGCGCCGCTCAGAACAAGAATTGGTGCCTCTTCTCGTTCTTTTTGTACGTAATCAATTCGAACGATACTGCTTTACAAATTCTGAAAGTTAAGTATTTTGAGTCGGGCCATACTTTTATGGCTGCTGATTCATTTCACCATCGTGTTGAGGGTTCTCTAAAACGAAGAGGTAAAGTATACGACTTCGACGATTTCGTATCAGCAGTTAAAGCAACCTCAAAGAAAACAAGAGTCATTGAAATGAAAATAACTGGATTTTTCAAATGGCAAGATTACACTCCACAGTATAAGTTGAAGAAAATTATGCCGAGGCCAAGATGGTGGAAGTTTCATTTGAACGAGGCAGCATGAGTATGAAATATAAAACAAAAATTAATGGTCCGGAAGAATAACTGAATTTTCTGGCTGCCAAAGTAATGAAAGGAGGTATACCAAAACCGCAGGTGCACACTCAACCTCGCGGTGTAGCTGTAAAACGAAGATACGATATAATCAATAAATTAACACACATCATGCCAGACAACAGAAAAGTATTCTGACAGAACTTACCTGTAGTTGCCGAAGAAGAACCTGCTTCAGACGATGAATGAATAGTATTTGGTATCATGTTTATTTGTAAGATCCGTTTGCGTTATTTTATTATTGAGTTGGAGTTTATTTAAGTTTTGTAATAAAAATATTTGCAAAAATTTGTTTCCTTTCCCTTAGTAGGAAGAATACGATTTGTTCAGTTGGCCGCTGCTGAGCAAGCGTCAGGAGTACGACTTTATTGCTGGTTTCTCAGGAGACCAATGCTTATAATGTGCAGCATACAGGGTGAGGCAAAAAGATGTTAACATTAAATGGGTGTTTAGTCACTTTAAACTAGAGGCAGGGATTTGGTTACACTGTTTTAACTTGGCACCCATCCCTCTCAATGAACTTATGGAAAAAATTAGTCTCCCATACAGTGTTAACATCTTTTTGTCCCATCCTGTAAAATACGCTCTAAGACTCATAACGCTTTGCACTGGTCAACTGAAAAATTGCGCCCTACTTACGTTGATTCCAGATATATACGAGGTATACTTTCTTTAGAGAAAAATGAAGTTTATCGCATATACGAAATTTTTTCCTAACACAAGGCATACTTTCTTTAGAGAAAAATGTCGTATATAACATTTATTTTATCCTATTATGTTATGACAATAACTCCTTAGCAACGAGTTGCGTTAAGATGCATTTAACAGCACTAGTGTTGTTAAGAAAAATAACATAACGATACTTTATTAGCATTTAATCACATGTTGACAGCACTGAAGTGTATTGTCAGTCTATGTCAAATTCAATGTTAGTAGGTTACGTTTTGTTTGTTATTTGACACTGACTGACGCAAAACTTAACCTGAAAATCTCAAATTTAACACAACCTGACAGTGCTACCAACAATACAGTATTGCATTTTTATCTTACTAGTGATACCACCACTTGCTGTTGTGTAAGTGTCATTAATAACCATTTTTCCTATTTTTTAAAAAGATTAGTATGTTTGGATAAAATAAACCGTGTTACGATATACGTAACGTTATCTGCTTTCTACATTACTCGAGAATTTTAAAGAACTCGCTCCTAACGTCGCTCGTTCATTCAAACTATTCTCTCGTAATGTAAAAAGCTTGATAACGTTACTTGAATCGTAAATTACTATTATCGTATATACGACATTTTTCCTTAACACGGGGCATACTTTCTTTACAGAAAAATGTCGTATCTATCAAAAGACACTTTTTCTAATACACTGCATTTTACTGACGTTGTCGCATAACACGTAATACCTGTAATCAGTCTGATAACCTAAAAAATCTGGACGGCGTGCGATGAAAGAGAAAACAGTTAATATCTCAAAACGCGTTATGTGTCACTTACGACACTTGGGTTTAGCACGGCAGTATACCTGTGATGTTCTTCTAAAGTATAATTGTCAACAAAACAATAGTCCAATTCTTTACAATTTGTATGGAGCTGGTTTGGATCTTGCTTCTTCAGTTGCTCGCAGGAAATCGCTTGGCAAATAAATCTTTTTATTTTTTCATTTTCTTTCAATGCAACTGTGCACAGAGTCCACCTCCATTTGAGAGTGGCCTTTCTCAAAATATTTTTGTGCTATGGGTACTTGGTATAGCGTAGATAAATTAAGTAGTCCATTGGCTATTATAGCGTTTCGCCTCTGAAACGTGCAGCCGTCACTATAGATTACTATTGGAAGTTTGGGAACTACACAGTTTTCATAGTCAACAATATATGATACAAACGTTGAAGCACTCAAGTCAGCATCAATTTCAGCAAACCAATAACAAGTAGCTTGGTGGTCCACCACATTATATATTGTGAAATTATGGCAGCTCAGTTTAGTCTTAAAATAAATAGCTGTCGCATTTAAATGTGGAGCTGTGTTTACAGCTTGCAGATCCATTGTCAGCATAATAATTTAATTCTTCTCTGCTTTCTCTTTATCTTCTTTGCGTGTTTCTCTAATGATTTCTTTCCTCAAAACGTGCTGTTTATAATTTTCATTATCCAAGTTGCCTTGCTCATGTTCAATAGATCATAAAGATTGCATTGATCCTTCTTGGGAGAACACAAAGATAAATTATTGTCATTAAATTTCTTTTCAAAAACAAATCTTCCCATAGGTTCAACTTTATCTCTTTGGCATTCTTTATATAATTCAAACAGTTGCTTTTTAAAGGTAAAGTGATCCACCAGAAACAATTTGGAAGAATCTTTTCTGACGTAATGGGAAGGTTGCTTAGCCAGTTTTAAGAAAAAGTCATTCAAGTAACTCTTTGCAATGTCAAAATTATTACATCTGTAGTTTTTATCCATACGAAATTTATTTGTATACTCGAGTTACGTGGGACAGGTACGGCACGCTTTGATAATCTTACGAGGTGTCATTTCCTTATCTTATCAACTTAATTGCTCGCTTGTAGACAAATTGCAATTAGAATTAAGTCAGTTCTTATGCAGCATTATTTATGCAAAGACAAATGTATAATTGTTCAGTGTTGAAATAAAATAGTTTTTTTTATTTAAATTTTGGCACTTAATATAAACTGGCGCAGTCGATAGGATTGCGATAAGGCAAATACTAAATCGGCAACATGGGGCAACAACAACAGAACGTAGGGACGAGGACATACATCGCCGAGTCTTGAATCGAGAGGACCTCAATCGCCGAATCTTGAATCCAGGGGACCGGACCGAAATCGCTGGATCTATTGGACCACCTAGGTTAAGGACATCGCATTCAAAATAGGACTTCCAAGGACAGGACAACGCAGAGAAGAATCAAAGTGAGTTCATACGCTTTTTGTTTGTGCGTTATTCCTTTATAGGCCTTCCATAATTTTAATATTACTCCTAATGTCAATTGAAACCCTTGTTGACCAAATATCTAATTTAAATATAAATCAAGAGGATTTCCAAAGTTTAAATTCTACAAATAATACCACGCAAAATATGACTCCATTCCACGTCGAATATTTGCGTACTATACCAGAATTTGACGGCAATCCTGCGCGTCTATCCGAATGGCATGCCAAATCTACACCAAAAGTTACAGATTTCCTGAAATCCATAAACAAGAGGTAAAACAACAAGTACCGAAAATGTTACAAGAAAATATGATTCGACCATCCTCATCACCTAGGTCTTCACCAATTTGGGTCGTACCGAAAAAGCAAGATGCGTCTGGAAAAACCAAGTGGAGATTAGTGATGGACTATAGGAAGCTAAATGAAAAAACCGTTGACGACAAGTTTCCTATACCCAATATTGACATTTTGGATAAATTAGGAACAAGTCAGTATTTTACAGCTTTAAACTTGGCTTCAGGATTTCACCAGATAGAAATGAACCCATCGGATATTGAGAAAACAGCATTTTCAACAGATATTGGATATTTCGAGTATAAACGACTACCGTTTGGGCTCCAGAACGGGCCAGCTACCTTCCAGAAATTTATGAACAACGTTCTACGAGTACTCCAGAACGAAATATGCTCAGTGTACCTGGACATTATTATTTATTCGGCTTCGCTTCAAGGATACATTCAGGACATCAAGAAAATTTTCCAACCTCTTAGGGAGAAAAATATTAAAAGTACAGCTCGAAAAAAGCAAATTTTTACGTAACGAGGTACATTATTTAGGTCACCAAATAACAGGGAATTGTGTAAAGCCAGATCCAAACAAAATCATAACAATACAACATCTACCAATACCTAAAACTCGAAAAGAAATCAAAAGCTTTTTAGGGTTGCTAGGATATTATAGGAAATTCCTAAACAACTTTGCAAAAATAACAAAACCGCTAACAAAATGTCTAAAGAAAGACGCTAAAATTGAGCATAATACCGAATTTATTAATGCATTCGAAACAGCGAAACAAATTTTGACAAATGACTCAATTTTAAAGTACCCAGATTTTACACGGCCATTTCTACTGACAACTGATGCATCAAACGTAGCACTGGGTGCAGTATTATCTCAAGGTAACATAGGCTCCGATTTACCAATCGCTTATGCATCGAGAACCTTAAATGATTCCGAGCAAAGGTACAGTACAATAGAAAAAGAACTACTGGCAATAGTTTGGGCTACAAAACATTTTAGGCCATACCTATACGAACATAAATTTTGCCATAGTTACCGATCATCGACCACTTTAATGGCTTCATTCACTGAAAGAACCTAACTCTAAATTAGATAGATGGCGAATCAAATTGGAAGAATTCGACTATAATATTGTTTATAAAGGTACAAGCAATACGAAATGCCGATGCCTTGTCAAGAATTCCAGCCAATCCTATTATAGCAGAAGGTCAGGTATCATTAATAAATCATGCAGATTAAGAAATCGATAGATTAGTAGCAGAACTCCAAAGACTCGAAGAAATCAAAACACCAGAACCTATATCGAGTGTAGCAGCAAATCCACCTCACTCCGGATTTTGAAGACATGATACCCATAACCGGGATACAACTAGAAGAAAATTCAAATAATACCGTACATACACACGAAGAATCCACAGCTACAGTAGAAATTTGCGAGAAGCCCCTAGAAACTCATAAAAATCAAATAATTTTTCAACCTGTATTTGGCATACCTTTGACGCTTAAAATCGAGAAAAAAGAAGAAAACGAAATAATTACAGTGCAAGTGCCAAATAAAAATTTTGAACATTTTACCAAACAACTAATAATTCATTATTGCAAACCAGGAACGAAGTACTTTTTGTCATTTTCCTAACCAACAATTTTATGAACAATTTTGTAAAATCGTGACGCCAATTATAAATAGCAATTCGCCAACTTTCTACAAATGTACGAGTCACGAGTGGAACACTTAAAGGACCCCAAGGAAGAAAATTAACAATAAAAAATTATCATGAAGGAAAAACCAACCATCGCGGAATTAATATCACAGAGGAAGCAATAAGAAGAAAATACTACTGGAAAAGTTTAAAGCAGGACGTGCAAAACTACATTAATTCATGCCATACGTGTAAAAATCTAAATACGACAGGAACCCGATCAAAGCCCATTAAATATTACAGAAACAGCAGAAAAGACGTTCGAACAAATATTTGTCGACACATTTCAAATTGACGGATCAACGTATTTAACAATAATTGACGCATTTTCTAAACTGGCCCAAGCATATTCTATTGAATCAAAAACAGCAACCATAATTTCCGAAAGTTTATTAAAATTATTTTTCTCACTATGACATACCCAGGAAATTCACTTGCGACAATGGAGTAGAATTTAATAGTAAACTTATACAGGAATTTTCCCAACTTCATAAAATTGAACTCCATTATTCTACACCTTATAATCACAAGTCTCAAGGAATGGTTGAAAGATTGCATTCGACCCTAATCGAACATTATAAATTGCTACGAACTGAAGAACGAGAAAACCAGCCCCATAATCTCAAAATTCAACAACAGGATATTCACCATTTGAAATTTTATTGGGCCATACCGACAGTAGAAATCCATTTGACCTATTTTATGAAAAAGAATATTATCAAAATTATGTAAAATCTCACCAATCTAAATTCAAGTAATTTACGAAAAAATTAAAGAAAAATTGTAAACTTCGAAAGAAGCCATTATCGACAAAAGAAACAAAAAGAAAAAATCCATAATTTAAAGTGGGAGACAAAGTGTTGCGGGCTGCTATAGGGACCTTGCGTACCTCCTCAGCCAAGAATGGGAGTTATAGGATGAGTGAGAGAAAGGAGGGGTGGAGAATGGAAAAAGGGCCAGGAAAGGTGGAAAAGTACTGTCCCGGCATTCACCTCAAAGAAGGCACTCTATTGACTCAGGAAAACAACCTAAAAATCTGAATCAGAGCAGACGGTCGCGGGAATCGAACCCATGACCTCCCGAATACTAAGTAGACGTGCTATAATAGAATTAATGAACTTAAACTAAATAATTATTTGGAAGAACTTTTAATGGGGAATATTTAATTGCCGCAGTAAAATACATAAACTACAAATCAACTTTATTTTGTGCTTTGATTATGAATGGGTCTTTTAGGCGGAATACGCGAATTAGCTCCCGGAATAGCACAGGTAGTTTTTGTGTGAGGTGTACTGGCTCCCAACGATATGAGAACTGGCTCACCGCAAGAGGTTAATTAGGTAATCCCATGGCTCGTTTTCGAAAAAGGGGGAGTAACTTAGGTAAGAAAATTCCGCCCCACCCTCCGTACCTTTTCTTTATAAATATTAGGGTGGTGGGACATTTCAAGTTTGAAAAATTCAAAATTACTGGGTGCGGAAAAGTTGTGTCTAAGGAAAGCAAGTATTTTACTCTTATCACAAAAAATGATTGGAGTTAGTCTTCCACCTCCCCAAGCTCAAATCATTTTCTTATAATAAAACGGTGGTGGGGAGGTGGATGATGAAATTAAATCATTTTGTATTATAAGAAAAAACTTATTATCTCACTATATAAAAACTATTTATCGGTCAGGCATCTTTATAGGTAAAAGTTAGAAAAATGTAAAATATATTATGCTTTTCGAAAAAATTATTTCCCGCTTTCATTTCCTAATATTAAGTGTGTAAAACAAATAATTTCAAAATAAATTAACTGTTTATTTTACTGCACTTGGCAACACTTAATGTTAACCGTGGAAACATTCATAGCGCCCATTTCTCCCCACCATAGCTTAGCAATTTGCGCGTTACAGGTGGATTATTGACAAGAGTCTGCGGGGCGAACCGTAAGCACATTTCCACAAAAATTTTAGCCTTGCGCGCAGAGCACCAAATTCCACATTGCGCACTTGTGCTTGTTGTCTTGTCACTGAACGTAACCTCATAACCAAAACCAGATGAGTAATAATTAATTGTTTTCGGTGTTTGTATAGTGTCGCTGAAATGAAACCTACAATATGCCCCGTGTGCAGTAAAACGTTATCGCGAAGTGATGCGTTAAAATCACATATACAAAGAAAACATCCAAACCAATTCCAAAAGTACGGCGAAAAACGGACCGATATCCAAGTGTGGTTATTGTGGTAAATATTTCGCCAGGAAATATACACTAAAAATACACATAGAAGATCTCATCAAACTCATTTTTACGATGTAATCAAGGAATTTAAATGTCAACATTGGCATAAGTTATTCGATCATGAAGTGCACCTAAAGGCTCACCTAAAAACGCACAATCAAGAAAATAATGTGACTAACGTCTCTTCTGTCAAAACTAAAAGCAGTGTCAAAATGTGTGCTATATGTAGGCACTTTCAAACAGCTTCAACTGAGGACATGTTGAAATATCTCACTAATAACCATGAAATAGCAATTCAGGCAGAACAGCATGAATTTTCATCTGTGGCGGAATTTTCCGAATGGAAAATCCAAATCGAAGAGGCGCATTGCACACAATATCGGAAAAATACAACAAAAAGTGGCAAGCATCACGTCCTAACAAAGTTTGCTTGTACCCGATGAGGAAACTACAAGTCTCGTAGCTGCGGCAAAAGCCATTTAAAAATTCAGGAAAGCAAAAAATTTATTTATTTTGTCCATCATCGACAGACTTATTCGTTAAAACAGACGGTAAGTTAGCTTATTTTGGAGAAAATTTAGCGGTGTTTTAAGTTCGTATTTTGTTTATAGATAGCTGTAGTGTCAAATACACAAAACCACATGGTGGACACAAACCTGAATTAACTCGTATGACCCTAACCAATGAAGAAAAGGAAGAAATAGCCAAACAAATTGCCCAGAAAATACCATTCAGTATAATTTTGGATGGTATTTGAGATTCAGTAATTGATTCAAATTTGAAAAGAATTCATTTAAGCAATCGAAAAGACTTATTTATTGTGGAGTATTCTTATCAACTGGCACATCCACCAACGTGGCACAAGAATGACGCTGTAAGTGTGGAGGCATGAGTGAATTCTGTACAGGAAAAAGGAAACTGCGTTTTATTTTATAAGCCCCAAGGTATCCTGATTTCAAAGAAGAAGATTTCATTTTGGTAATAATGACCGCCGCACAGGCAGAAATATTACAAAAGTATGGTGCTGATATAATATGTGTAGATGGTACACATGGTACCAATATTTATGACTTCGAACTGCATACCATAATGGTGATAGATGAACTTCGCGAGGGCTTTCCTGCTGTATTTTTAATTTCTAATCTTTCTAATGCCGTGGATTTTCATTAATTATCATACATTTTCTTTGTTAAGGTTGTGGTGTACATGGCACGTAGACAAGGACTGGCGGAAAACTCTGAATTCTAAGATACAGTCAAAGGAACTTCCTGTGAGTATTTATTTTTACAGAAGCCATATTATTATATTAAAGAATTTTTGAAAAACAGTCAATATTCTAAAAATGTACGCTCTTAAACTCTTCTCTTTTGTAGGCAATAGTCTATAAACAGCTTAGAGTTCTTCTTCACGAAAGGGATGAAGATGCGGTTAAAAAAATGAATGTAAAATTCTATGAAAACCACTGCTTAAACCCAAACATGGCAGACTTTATAAAATATTTTGAACAATATTATATGAAAAACCTGGCGGCTTGGGCATATTGCTGCAGAAAGTTTGGAAAAATTAACACCAACATGCGCTTAGAACGACTTAGAACACTTAAGTATGAGTACCTCAATGGAAAAAAAGTAAAGAGGTTAGATAAATCGATCATTGTTATCATGCGATTGGTACGAGACAAATTATTTCAAAAACTTATTGCTGGCCATAAAGGCAAATTATGTAGCACGATTTCAACAATCAGAGCAAGACACAAAAAATCAACGGAGAATGATTATGAATTGGTGACGAAGACAGACGAAGCATTTGTGTTGCCTTCAAAAAATTCTACAGAGTTATACTATGTATACAGAGACACAGAACGCTGCCATTGCTCTCTGCGATGTTCAGACTGTAACATATGCATCCACGAATTTTATTGCACCTGTCTTGATTCCAGTATCAAATTTAACATGTGCAAACATATCCATGTTGTTGGACGCCTCTTAAGGGACCCTCAAAACATTCTCCCAAATGAAGGTAGGAACAAAAGCAACACCTATTTCACGTTTTCAATAATTTTTCGCAAGAACTTCTAAATTACAGTGCACAAAATTATATAAATATATAAACTTCCATAGGTTCCAATTATTTGGTCAATTCAATTAAAAGTCATTTATCGTGAGTTTTAACGCTATTAAGGTTTGAAGGGTATTAGATGCAATAAATATAGAATGATAATATATTTATAGCTTTTTGCTCAGTTATTCGTCCATATTTCAGTATGGTTTCTTTGTTGCTTCCATTTGGCAAAGGCGCATTAACTGGTTTATTCTAAGTACATATAGTCTACATTAAAACAGCTTTTTACAGTGACAGAGAAACCCAAACCGGCGACGTACCGCCAACTCTGTCCTACTGTAAAAAGCTATATTTTAATGTAGACTACACAAATTAAAATTAAAAAGTCGAAGGTCGGTGAAGGGACATTTTTTATTAAAATATACTTATAAAACCTTTATCTAAAATTAATTATGTACTATGCAAGACAAAAAACTGGGACAGTAAGTACGGTCTGTTGTGAATGTAACTGCCTTAGGACGTCTTTCACCAGCGCTTCTACCGACCAGGTAGCGCTACCGCGCGAACTTATCCGTCCGGTAACCGTAGATTGTCTTTCACCAAAGTCTACCTGACGAATAGTCTCGCTACCCAGGGTGTAACTTTAACCGACCAATGTGTGGGCAGGTAAGATTTACCGGCACCAGTTACTGTCAAAATGGACATTATGGAGGTCGCGCATAACCTTATTTTCGAAAGCGATGAGGAAGATGAATTTGAAAATGAAAGAATTCGTAGACCACGATTCATTCGTGATCGGTTAGAGCATTTTACGGATATGGACGACATTGATTTTGTGCGAAGATTCAGGCTATCAAAGAGAAGTTGCGTTGAATTGTTGGAGCTGATTGATCATAGGTTGGAATTTCCCAGTGATAAGTAAAGTATATCTGTATAAAATTTAATTTTCTACTTTGTATTCAAAGTAGCTTTTTCATTTAAGTTTACTTTTGTCGCAGGAACTATGCAGTTTCTCCAGTAAATCAGCTCCTTTGGTGTTTGAGATTTTACGCAACTGGTTGTACACAAATCAGTGCCTCTGATTTTAGTGGAGTGAGCGAAGCAACATCGCACAGAATAATCCACAAAGTCACTGCTGCTGTGGCATCTCTTTACAGACAGTTCATTTATTTCCCACGATCACATGAAGAAGTACGCCAAGCAGAAGCTAGCTTTTACCGCATAGCCCGCTTTCCCCGAGTCATAGGTGCTATTGACTGTACCCACATAAAGATTCGCTCCCCTGGCGGTGATCATGAAGAATATTACAGAAACAGAAAAGGATACTTCTCACTGAATTGCCAGGCAATATGTAATTCCAACTTGGAGTTTATGGATGTAGTTGCTCGCTGGCCAGGCAGCAGTCATGACCAGACAATTTTTGACCAGTGCCAGCAGAGAGCAAAGTTTGAAGCGAACCAGTACAATGATGCGCTTCTGGTGGGGGATTCATCCTATGCATGTCGACAGTATTTGATGCCTCCATTGGACCATCCTGGGACACCTGAAGAAATACTGTACAACGAATCGCAAATCAGGACTCGAAACCCAATTGAACGCATTTTTGGGATATGGAAAAGAAGGTTTCCTGTTCTGGCTTTGGGTATCAATGTACGTCTTGAGAATGCCATGCCAATCATAATTGCCACAGCCGTGCTTTTTAATATGTTGAGGAGGGCAGGTGAACCTGAACCGCCCAATGATCCAATGCTTGACCTGCCTATGCCATGGGAAGCTTTAATCGAGCGGGGCCAAATTTATAGGAATAGGAATAATAATATTAATAACCAATACGAAAGAGACCAACCTCGACAAGTTCTAATCAACGACTATTTTAGAACTTTACACCAGGTCCATGCTAATAATAACATAGCATAATGTTAGCTTGTGCTATTGTGGAACTGAAATTATTTGTGGAAAAATAAATAAACAAACTGTAAAGTCACTAGGTGGCATTTATTTTTAAATAAACTTTCATATTTTCTACATGAATCTTACTCAAAACCTAAATCCCGCTTCATCTTCAGTACCTGCAGTTGAACTAGTTCTGCTTCACTTTCTTTTTTCCTTACCTCTATTTCGAAAAGAACCTTATTCCTAGCGTTCTCCTCCTCAAGCCTTGCCTTTGTTGCCTCAACAAGCTCCAATTTGGCCGTTAGAAGCTTTAACTGGGTGTCACCTTGCACAAGACCAGGTCTCCGCCGTTTGCACTGCTTGGCCCATTCTAATTCTTCGGTAACAGTTCGCTTACGCACTGACTCAATACTTGATGGGGTTGATGGAATTGGTACTGTTTGTAATGAACTGCAAGAGACAGACTGTGGGCGTAAAGCATCAGGCTTCTTAGAATATAGCATCCGGGGCACTATTTCCTCCCACGTTCTTTCCTTGGTTCCAAGAGTTGGCGATTGCTGTGGTACTGATGACTGCAGTGAATTCTCACACTGCGGGATAGTAAGTTCTTCAACATCCAACATTGTGACATGCTGCAATAAAAAGTAAATATTGGTTATCTGAGGAAGCCAAACAGTTAAAAACGGAGAGAAGTTGAATACCAAAATGATAATATGCAAGTTTCGTACTCACAGTAACCAAATTGCCATCACTATCAACCGCTGCATCACCATCGTAAGAGTTCATCAGACCGACTCCAGACGGCCCCAATACCTCCAGAACGCGAAGATCCGTTTGGGAGGGATCCGCTGACGTATCTCTTTCGCCTCCACCTAATCACATCATATTATGTTATGGTATGGGATACACAACCTAACCTCAACATTTTAGCAACACCACAAAGAATGCTGGACTGTCAATACTGACCTGTCGCAAATGTTTCCTTCCTTTGATGGGCTTTGGCTTTACGGGCATTTTTTTTTAACGTATCCCATAGGTTTTTCAGATTATCCTCCATTCTGTGACAAAAATGTGACATGGAGTTGAACTCCTCACAAAGTTGCTTCCACGCGGCAGCTTTCTCACCTCTTGTAACTGCATCACTCTTCTTATTTTCTATTACGTCTTTGAATTTTGGTAAAATTATGTCAGTGAACACTTTTACCTCTGAATTTGCAAAATTTTTTGCTCGTTTCTGTCGTTTCTTTGCGTCCATTGCGAATGCACTGACAGTTGACAGAAGGAGAAGCCCTGCAAACAAGTGACACACACCAACAAATACAAACTACCAACTGTGTGGCTCTCCGTTGCACTAATTTTGCATTGTTTTCATTGGTGAGAAACGCTGGATTTTAGCAACACTGCACGGTTACCTACCGAGAACCTTTCTACCCAACGGATAGCGTGGTGAAACGCGAGCGGTCTACCAGACAGTTAGTAAAGACCCGATAACGTACCGCCCCGGCAAGTACCGGGCCGATAGCGAATTTGTGGTGAAAGACGCCCTTAGGGCGTCTTTCACCAGCGCTTCTACCGACCAGGTAGCGCTACCCCGCAAACTTATCCGTCCGATAGCAGCAGATTGTCTTTCACCAAAGTCTACCTGGCGAATAGTCTCGCTACCCAGGGTGTAACTTTAACCGACCAATGTGTGGGCAGGTAAGCTTTACCGGCACCAGTTACTGTCAAAATAGACATTATGGAAGTCGCGCATAATCTTATTTTGGAAAGTGATGAGGAAGATGAATTCTCACACTGCGGGATAGTAAGTTCTTCAACATCCAAAATTGTGACATGCTGCAATAGAAAATAAATATTGGTTATCTGAGGAAGCCAAACAGTTAGAAACGGAGAGAAGTTGAATACAAAAATGATAATATGCAAGTTTCAATTCAGTAATCAAATTGCCATCACTATCAACCGCTGCATCACCATCGTAAGGGTTCATCAGACCGACTCCAGAAGGCCCCAATACCTCCAGAATACGAAGGTCAGTTTGATGAGAGGGATCCGCTGACTTATCTCTCCGGCCTCTACCTAATCACGTCATTCTATGTTATGGTATGGGATACACAACCTAACCTCAACATTTTAGTAACACCACAAAAGCTGCGTCGGAAAGGTACCTGTCAGCTCTGTTTCCTCGAAATCATTCGCAGAAAGAGGTCGATAATAGCCATCGGCGCTGGTGGAAGTGAGATGAATGAACGATTTCGAGGAAACAGCTGTCAGAGTTACCTTTCCGAACGCAGTAAAAGAATGCTGGACTGTCAATACTGACCTGTCGCAAATGTTTCCTTCCTTTGATGGGCTTTGACTTTACCGGAATTTTTTTAACGTATCCCAAAGGTTTTTGATATTATCCTCCGTTCTGTAACAAAACTGTGACATGGAGTTGAACTCCTCACAATGTTGCTTCCACGCGGCAGCTTTCTCACCTCTTGTAACTGCATCACTCTTTTTGTATTCTATTACGTCTTTGAATTTTGGTAAAATTATGTCAATGAACACTTTCACTTCTGAATTTGCAAAAGTTTTTGCTCGTTTCTGTCGTTTCTTTGCGTCCATTGTGAATGCACTGACAGTTGACAGAAGAAGAAGGTCTGCACGCAAGTGACACACACTGATACCAACAAATACAAACTACCAACTGTGTGGCTCTCCGTTGCACTACTTTTGTGTTGTTTTCACTGGTGAGAAACGCTGGATGTTAGCAACACTGCACGGTTACTTACCGAAAACCTTTCTACCCAACGGATAGCATGGTGAAACGCGAGCGGTCTACCAGACAGTTAGTGAACCCCCATAACTTACCTCCTCGGCAAGTACCGGGCCGGTAGCTAATTTTTGGTGAAAGACGGCCTTTAATATGTACAGTTGCTAGGTATTTCTAACTTAACCGTCAAATTGTTTATACATTGCTATGAATATAATAAATGTAACTGTTCAAAGCTAATCAAATTATGCTCAAATCTCTATCAAGAGTTGTCCCAGTTTTTTTGTCTTGCATAGTACATATGTGCATATTTCAGTCTGTGTTCTTTGTTGCTTCTGTTTTGGTAAAGGCGCAAACTGTACCTACAAATTAAAAAGGTAAAGGTTGGTCAAGGGACATTTTTCGTTAAATATACTTATTTACGCACGGTAATTTATAACGTACGGAGGAGATTTTTAGCGTAGATAGAGGGGACTAAAGTAAACATATTTTATTAATAACATTTTTATAAAATCTTAGTAACTAAACCGTTACGAGTTAAAGCTTAGTTAAATAAGTAGTACTTGTCTGGAAATTACGTTGGTAATTTATGCTTTAAATTTAAATTGGGGATATTTCAGTTAACTGAACCATTTAGTTGAATGATTTAAAATAAATGTAAAATAAAAATTACGACTTCTTAATTTTTCCTTTTAATGCCCAATAATTTGTGTAGTAACCATTGAGAGCTGCTGAATAATAAAAAAAAATAATAGGCAAATTACCGTTGAAATGTAGGAAAGTGTCAAATTGACATTTCAGTAAATTTGAACACATCAAATTTAAGATTTGTTATTAGTGGTTGCTATTAAGTTATAGGTTCGGATAAAATAGTGAATTACACTAACGATGAATACATGGTCATGATAATAGTTTATGGAGCTGCCGATGGAAGTGCTGCACGAGCAAGGCGTATGTATAATCCATTTACTTGACATCCGCACTGTCAGTGTCCAATTTAAAAAAAAAATGTCTTTACTATATTTCCAAAATAATGTTTTTTTTATTAGACTGTACAGTAATTTAACTGTTAAAATGGGAAAAATAGCAGTGGTGCCAACATACTGTCAGTTTGACAGTGCGGATGTCAAGTAAATGGAAAATATTTAGAAAAATTCCCAAATAAACCGACCCCTTCCGAAAATAAATTTCTTTTTGAAGGCCTTTAAATCGCTGTTACTTTTTTATTATTGGTTTTTCATCAAATGTTCGTTAATACAAAATATTTACTTTAATCTCATCTATCTACCCTAAAAATCTCCTCCGTACGTTATAAATCACCCCGTAATACATATTATTATATTATTATTATTATTATTATATCGAGAGATTAAAAAAACGGATCCTCAGCGAGCTGTGGGAATTCAAACGTATGAATAATATGTTGGTAGCACTGTAAGTCTATGTCAAATTCGAGGTTAGCAGGTTAGGTTTTGTGTCAGTCTGTGTCAAAACTGTCGCTAAACCTAATCTGCTAACCTCGAATTTGAGATAAACTTACAGTGCCAGTTTTTTTAATCTCTCGATACTTTATGGATTAAAACTTACTGCAGCCAAGATTTTCCATCAAGAATTCAGTATACGGTTCGGTCGTATTTTTTTCTCTAAAAAAAATTCATCAAGACCTAACAACTAACCTAAACCGCTAACCTAAACCGCCGAGAGCGCAACAACATTGCTTGAAACACATTACGAGACGATAGCGTTGCCCACGACATTTTTACATTCAGAGAAAAAATACGACCGGACCGTATACTGAACTTGACCCTTAAATTTAATTAGAAATTAAAAATATAACAGCTATTTCATATAAGTAGATATTGTTATTCTACCTATGTATATAGGTAGTTAAAAATTATTATTCTCCGATTGAAAAACTCGCCCAAAAATAACGCTATAACAACTAACTTCTTTTTTCATTTAAAGACTGTGGAGATTTGGTAATTGAAGACGACACTGGACCAGACCTTGGTACAATATTACAAGAGATAAGCAACAAACAAGTTCAAAGTCAACTTTCTCTTGAGAAAAGCCAAGATCAACTTTCCGAATACATTATTGGAATTATAAAAAGCACCAAATCAGTAGAGGAATTAGATTGTCTCGCAAAGATTAGTGCTTCAATGGCGCCAACCCTGGCAGCAGTTCGTGAAAAGAGCGATAACGTCGAAAGCAAATCGTTTGTAGAAAAAGATAATTGTAAAAGACGCAACATCACTCCACAGAGAAAATTCTGTTCTACAAAAAATAAACAGAATTTAAAGAAACGAGAAAATATACTAGAGAAGCCCTCGCCCGATGAGTCGAACGCAATTGCTATTAATGTCATACTGTAGCTTATTCAGTTTTATTTTTGTGTTTTATAATTTTGTAATAATTGTATAGTATTCCAACCAAATATTAGAAAGCTATTTAAAATCAAGACATCGTGGAAAGTGTAAGTCATGTCTAAGTTGGTTTCATACGCTCAATACTATACAGAGAGTTTATTATAACGCGCAATACGTGTAAATGCGTTTATTTTGCTTTTGTTTTGGAAACTTAACCTCACAATTCGGCTACTAATTACAATTACTGGCAAAATCTTTTTTTTAGCGGCTTGGATACGCCTGGCCTTTGTTGGTTCTGATGTCGTCTCGCTGGTACGTAATTTTCCGGCTCCTCAAGCTGTTATTTAAAGTTTTACAGTACATTTACTGTTTCATGTAAACGGTAGGTTCTTCGGATGGGAGCCTAAGCTGGAACTCCTCCTGAACTCGCTGCACCGGGTGCTGGGGTTGCTGCTCTCGCTGCTGTCGGCCCTCGCGATGCTCTCCAAAGTCCACACGATCCTGGTTCCCTTTTGTTTGGCTGCAATCGACCCTCGTAGCCGTGTCCTCGGTGAACGACCCAAGATCGGACTTTTTGTCGTGGAAAACGTTGCCCACACTCCTACTAGAGCTTCAAAATGCGCTGATCACAATGATATACTTTATTTTGATGTAAGTAAATTGTAAATATGAGAAAACTTTAATTAAACTAAGAGCATAAATTGATGTGGCATAAAATAATTTATTCAACTGTTTCTTGTTTTTAACGGTTATAAACAATTGCCTATCTACTAAATCTACAAAAACCGGATATTAGTTAAATTCAATGACAGTACATTTTATCTTAATTATTCTTAACTAAAACTACACAATTTTCTATTAATATTTTCAGGAATCTTCAACTTTTAAGTGTTATAGAGTGTTCTGCGCATTCGCAGGCGGGGTGGTTATGCATTGGAGAGTAATTTATTTTAGGAATTTTTAATTTTTTAACTTCTAAAGAATATATACTTCCATTTACACAAGATTAATATGGCGGGTGTTTGGGAAAAGCGATATAAGTCTACCTAAACCGTAGTTGCATGTATTTTGATTGTGCAAAATGGAACATCTCATCTGGAACCATTTTCTTTGTGAAAAGACGTACATGTTAACTTAAACTACAAATTAGTTTGTGCCTAAAGGTATATAACTACATATGTTTATAAGTTGCTAATATTCATCTGTGAAAAGAGATATAACTGAACATATTTCGGAAACCACTGCAATATTTTTCAATGACTAATAGTGTAAACTGGTATATGTTGACATATATCTATTTCGTTTGTTGTGAACAGAGGTATATGTATAGTTGGATCTCTTTTCGCAATACTGAGTTGTATTATTAAAAGGGATAGGTTAACTTATCCCTTTTCACTATTTTGAGAAACCTGCTGATTGCAGTATAAGTACACTTGTTCAATTTTTCTCACACACACGGTAGTTTTTGGTCAGCTGCTAGGCCTGAGTTTACCTGTTCTATTATTACGTTGTCGTAATATTCTTTAGTAGCTGTTGGCAATATGTTTTGCTATTGTTTTCGGCCAGTGTAATGTGCGTTAACGTATGGTTATTCTTGTTTAAGTGTTTAGCAGAAATCCATTAAAACGAGTGTTGTTTTTAATTTTGAGGTTATGTTTTCGCAAAAGAACCATATTAATTTTTGAAATATCTACTCGGTCTGATATTCAGGCGTCTTGTAGTGATAGTGTTATTCAAGGTAAGTGTTAACAAGTAATACAAAAACATTAAGATGTCAAAACCAATATAATTAATTTAAAATAGTTAAATTTTCCGGGTTTGCTATCCGACCATTGGGAAATTTATTTTTCTTTTCGACTATTGCGGCGGACGAGCAGCAACTCAATAAAATTAAAGGGTTATACCTATTGTTCTTTTTTAATTTTAGATTCAAAATCATGTCCAGTGGAGTCCGAAACTAATGAACCTCTTTGTGACGCCAATATGTCGAATGAAGAAAAAAATTCAAGTGTCCGTAAGTAGAGAACGTTTCTTGCCCAGAATGTATGCAATCAAATTTAATTTTTTGGTTGTTTTAATTCTAGATTCAAGTCCAGCGCCGTCAATATCATCAGATTTACGCAAGGCGCTCTATGATATTATTGCTGAAGCCTGCGACGGTGACAACGATTCTGAACATCAAACAGGAAATACAAATATGTGTTCTGAGAACATAAACGATTGCGTTTCAACCGAACCACTCCCGGAAATGTTTTAAGAAAAAGAACCATTTGACGACAGTGATGCGGATCCAGATTACGAAACAGAAAGTAACAGCTCGGATTCTCAAAATGAACCAGCGAGGCCAAGCAAAAGAACAAAAGTTGACGAGAATGTAGAGAACATTGAAAAAGAAGAAGAAGGGGAGCTTAAAAGGAAAAGAAAGAAGTCTAAGAAGAATGATACAAGATAAATGCGACAACAGAGAAGGACACAAAGAAATCTGGGCCGTGAGTATACTACGAACAAAGGAAAGTTAGTTAGGGAAAGAATGTATAAAGAACTTTCGAACTGTAGACTACAGTGTAAAATAACAGTAGAGGAGGAAAAAAGGCAGAACCTGTTTAAAGAGTACTGGGCAATGGGAAGCTTCAACAAGCGTGTAGCATTATTGCAGGGTTAGTTACAACCCAGCCGAAAAACAGCTCTAAACGTAAACATGTAAGTGCAGAAAAACAAAAGAAAAGACTTCTAACTAACAAATTTCACTTACGTATAGATGGTGAAATGATTACAGTTTACAAAGCGTGCTTTTTAAAAACTTTTGACGAAAGCAACAGATTTGTTACCAGTGTTTTACAGAACAAAAATTCTTCGGCTTCTGGTATTACTCACGACAATATGAGAGGAGCGTCAACTCCTTCGAATAAAACACCTGCAGAAGATATGGAGCTTGTTCAAAAGCACATTTTGTCTATACCCTCATACGAAAATCATTACTGCCGAAAACAAACAAATAAAAAATACCTACCTCACCACTACACGCTAAATAGAATATACGAGTATAAAAAATTGCTCTCCTCTGAAAGAAAGCCAGTTTCTCGAACTGTATACCAAAACGTTTTTCACTCACTAGGTATTAAAATAAAATTACCAACTAAGGATACATGTGCAAAATGTGACAAATATAACATGCTATTAAAAGCCAACTGCGATGATAATGCAAAGGAACAGGTCAAAAATCAACTTGAAAGTGACCAAGCAGAAGCAGAAAGTGCTTATGAACCAAAGCGTATCGACAAAGAAGTTTCATTAAAAGATTCCTCTAAATTAGTTTTCACTTTTGACTTACAGCAATGTCTCACCAGACATACAAACATCTATCGCATTTTACAAAAGACAGCTGTGGACATTCAATCGAACGATACATAGATGCAATGACAATCAAGCTATCTGCTTTATGTGGCACGAAGCCATTGCAGGCAGGGGTGCAAATCAAATAGCATCGTGCTTATATAAACATCTCAGTGAGATTTCACCTGATGTAAAAGAAATTACGTTATATTCAGACACATGCGCTGGGCAAAACAAAAATTCTTTTTATGTGTAATGTTCTCGCTTGCGCTTAAAGCACATCCCAATCTATTGTGCATTAATCAAAAATTTCTTGTTCCCGGTCACACTCATATGGAGTGTGACGGAGATCTTTCCATTATCGAGAAAAAGAAAAAAAAGTAGCCGTGTCCAATAGAACATCCAAGAGACTGGATGAACCTTGTACGTGTTTGTGGTTACAAACAACCTTTTCAGATAACGGAAATGAAGACAGTCGATTTTCTTGAATTTTCTGCGATGTATAAAACACTCCTTCAGCAAAGAGAAGTCAACATACAGGGAGAAAAAGTAATGTGGAAAGATATAAAATGGCTAAGATACTCACAACAACCAGGAATAGTAGAGTATAAAGCCACCTTAAATGAAGAAGAGCCCTTTAAAAAATTCAATATTTTACATAAGGGCAATGCCTGGCCAAAAAATATTAAAATACCACGATCTTATAAAGGACCACATCCCATTAACACTGACAAAAAGGAAAACTTGTTGGAACTATTACCTTACATCAATGAAAGTTTCTACGACTTTTACAGTAACCTTCTGACCAAAGAAAACATACGAAATACGCTATCAGATGCCAGTTCCGAAGACAAGGACTCTGGAGAGGAAGAAGAAGGAGAAGAACAGTCAAAATAATAAAGTAGAATAGGAGTTTTATGCTAAAATTAGATAATAATTTTTTGTATTTCGTGGAAAGAGGTATAACTTGTTTTTTTTGCTAATAAATTTCTGTCGAAACTGGTATGTTTAATTTTTTCGTAATTAGGAAAAAAAATACATGTTCAGAATAAAAGGGTTTTTATTATACTTCTTCAGAAAAAAGTTTGGAAATTAAAAAAAAATCTTCCTTTAAGTGATTGCAGGAGTTTAGAAACTTTGTAATCGTTTTGTAAGAAATCAACTTTTTAGACATACCACTTTTCCCAAACATCAGCCATATGTACGTTTTTTTTAACTTTTTCGAAATAATATATACTTCTATTAAAAATATACACAATTTTATTAAAAATTTAGATAAAAAATAATATTTAAACCGTCAATGTTGTTTTCATGCAAAATTATATAATTAATTTGCTATACAAATTAAAATATACGTCGTTTGTGACTTCAGTGCTTAAGTTTCATTGATAGGCCCTTGTATTATACAGTGTGTCCAAGATAAGGAGGGCCAGTATGGGGATCTCGGTAATGGTAAGAGATACGAATTTGGTTAAATGGGAAGAAAGTTGTACAATTAAAGGACTAAAAAAATGACGTTTAGAAATTCCTGATATGATTTTTCGTTTTTGAATTATCTCGAAAAAACCGAATTTTTGGATTTTATTTTTTTCTGGCGTTAATATTAAAGTTAGAGCGAAACTAATTAAACTTCATTATAGCAACTTTTAGTGGACTTAATGATTACGTTATCAATTTTTTTATCCGACGTTTCGTCTTCGAGAAACCATCATCAACTTCATTTTTTTAAATACGGTCCTGGTTTTTTGATACCAAATTTGCAAAGCCCTTGTTACTCTGAATTCAACAATGTGCCACATATTATGGTTTAATTACGTTTCGAGCTTTTTTCTGATCATCATCAGAAATTTTTTTAGATAGGGACCTGCATTTCTCATAATTTTGTAAAAATAAGTTCATACAGTAAGTTAGGCGTTTTTACATGCCGTTAAAATATTAAAATGCACATCATAATGTCATAATTCTGATACATTAATTTAATAAGCAACCAATAACTATTATTTCCAAAAATAAAATAAAAGTAATAATTTTTATAAAAACGCATCATAAATCAGTTTAAAGGAAATTACTCAAATGACTTCTGTAGGAGAGACCGCTGCTCTTCTATACCACCTAGCAAAATAACCGAAATCAATATAATCAAAACACTAAAAATACTAAAAAATACAATCTATATTTTTTTATTGCACACTATAATTTTTAAAGTCATATTTGTTTACGCTATAACACTTTTTCACTAGTTCTGGGTTTTCCTTTAATGTTTGATAGACATTTTCACAGCTTCCCATGTAAAATTTTACAATTAACATTGCGCGCATTGTCTCTACTTTTAAAGATGTTTTTTCAGATGTCCACATAGCATTCATTAAAGAAAAAACCCGCTCCGTGGGTGCATTGGTCCCTGGCATGCACAGAAGATACTGTACGAGCACGAGGCAGTTTTTGTATGGTATTGAGTCTTCTCGAAATTTTTCAAAAATCTCCAACCATCTTTTCTCAGTACCGAAACTCTCTACTTCCCATCTCTTTAATACTCTATCATCCACATAATTTGATACATAGGATATTTCATCAAATAAACTATCTTCTGTTCTAATGTTGGTATTGTTATTAAGCTGTTCCAAATGTTGAAATGTTTGTTGGACGTCAACCCATCGGAGGGACTTTTTTAGTTGGATCCAAGTAAATGTTTTAAATTCATTATATTGTTTAATGTATTTCTCTAGGTACTGAATGCAATTATTATAAAAGTTGCGGACATGACCCATGAAATAATTGCGATCAATTTGACCATTCTCCACAAGCTTTGTCAACTCATTTCTGATGCTTAGAGGTACATAATCATTCTCCAATCGATTTGCATACTTAGACTTTAAATCCAGAAATACATGAGAAACCTCTGAGAAGCAAGTCTTGTCTCCCTCCATCATCCTCACGGCGTCGTAAAATATCGCAGCCTGAGTGTGTACAAATTTCAACCACAACTCGGAACATTCATTGGAAAAGAAGGTGCGTAGTACAGCAGGACATTTCTCTTGTGATAAAAAAGTAAGATTTTAATGGAGAAAACATCTGCAAGATTCTCTCTACAGCAGGTAAAATGGCAAGCCATCTCGTTTTCCTATACCCCAACATGTTTTTGTATTGCATCTCTGCATCTGCGCAAAAATCTTTGAGCTGTTCCACACGTACTGTATATATGTAAAAATACGAGTAAATCTTCGTAATTATATGTTCCACATCTACTGGTAAAGACCCGCAGCTGTTTGAATGGCGTTGTGTGCGATGTGCGCTGCACAGCCTACGCCGACAATTTTCCTTCCTAAACTCTGTTGAAGTTTAAAGAAAACGTTACCAAGACCTTCGCGCTGAGCACCACCAAAATTTGTGTTCGCGTTATCAGCACAAAATCCGATAACTTTTTCTTTAAGCTTATGCTTTTCAAGAATTTCTATTACGGAATTGTGAATAATATCAGATGTTTCACCAGGTAAATTGACAAGCTCCAATAACTTAACATTAATACCAGTTTTAGGATGAAAGTACCTCACTAACGTCGGAAATATTTTTATATCTTTATGGTTCGACGCATCCGTAAATATACAGATGAATGATACCTCATCGAGTTCTGCCTTAAGGTTATCCAACGAAAATGGTGCAATCACATTCTTTACAATAGATTCACATTTAGTTTTACAAGAAAACTTTTTGAATTAATTTGGAAGTGCATTCCATTGAATTAAAGGTTTGGTTGTGACATACCGTATAGAAAGACCATAAACTTTCAGCTTTTGCCAGTTCTACTTCTTTGTCACCATATTTTTCTTGGCGGAAGTAATTCGTCAACTGTGAAGATGTGCTAGCGACACTTAGTGCTTTTTTGTGTTTTTCAGATGTCAAATGTCTTGGAATATCATTTCTGCCGCCATGTGCAACAGAAAATGTTCCATTACATTTATTGCAACGAATATCTGAAGCTGTTAAACACTTTTGTAAAAACGGGAACTCCTTTTGCAAGTCCTCTGTGAATGTACAACTGCGCTTCTTCGTCGGCGGCATCACACAACAAATATTCAATAATGATAGGACGATAACGCACGCACGAAACTGATTTACAAACTATACCAAATTCGGGTAATTCGGCTATCTTTTTTCACAATACATAAAGTTAACAAAATGTCTCTCACACGGGCTTGTTACCTACACAAAACACGTGACGCACCACTAAAGGCTGGTTCGCTATATGGACTGCAGCCGCCACCCGATGGGTGCATTCACTGGTACGAATAAATTTTATGGTGAACGAGCCTTTAGAATCTGTCAAATGCCAAATAGAACATAATACCCTTTGCAACAATGTATTACGAATGTAGGAATATACTACGAAATGCGGGACTAGCGGGACGCAATTAACGTTTTGTGGGACCATTTTAATGCATTATTTGCATTCGGGACCAGTACCGCTATTGCGGGACCCTCCCGCACAATGCGGGACGGTTAGCAGCCTTACCTTTTAGTATACTGCGAATGAAAGTACAGCTGCTCTGAATAATAGTAGAGCAATCGTGACGTCATCCACATACAGCTGCTGGTCGTCGTCACTCCGCTTAGCTACTAATGATTTGGATAATTTCATAACCGGTTTCTTGTATGCGTGGCGCTAGTAGACTAACAATGCAAACCGGTTCGTGCAACGTAGTGGTTCGTTGATTGCAGATAACTTTGTGGTTTTCGTGTGCCTGTGCAGCTTATAAGCGACAACCATTTTTACACTTTAAAAAGCTAAGGTAAATACACAAAATATAAATTAAAATATTAAGTAATAAATGCAAGATTACGATTGAAATGTAAATTCGTAGTGGTAATAATTGTTGGTCAGAGGTATTTATTGTAACTTTACCAAAATAATTTTATTTACAGAGACCATGGACAGATTTTTAATAAGGAAAAAAGTCAGCTCCAGAAAGTGAATGCTCTTTCGAAATAGAGGATAATAAAGAAGAATGCGCTATCGTTGAAGAAGAAATGAAAATGGATAAAGAAAGTTTAACTCTTGCCTCTGCTTCGCGATTTAGTGAGAAAACCATAAAACCAGGGTTAAGAAAAGGACACAACCGCCGTTACAAAGAAGAGCATTTAAGTTATGAATTTACCTGGACGGGTGAGGAAGATAAGCCTAAGCCGAAATGTTTGATATGCGGTGTGAATCTTTCAAACGAATCGATGGTTCCTAACAAGATGAAAAGGCATTTGCAACCAAATCATCAAAGCGTCTCTCAAAAACCGCTCGAGTATTTTAAACGTCTGCGTTCTTCCCTTCAAGCATCTTCGATTATGATGGAAAAACGGATAAAACTCTCAGATAAGGCACTTTTAGCATCATTCAAAGTTTCTGAATTGATTGCCGAAAAACAGAAAGCCCATACTGTTGGTGAAGAGCTTATTTTACCGGCATGTAAAGAAATTGTTGCTACAATGTTAGGCCCGGAAGCAGTTGAACAGGTTTCAAAAGTAGCTTTGTCAAATGACACAGTCCATCGACGCATAATCGATATGTCAATCGATATTCAAAGTAATGTTAGGGAGAAATTGGCAAATACACAATTTGCTCTACAGCTGGACGAAAGCACGGATATTTCGGGAAAAGCCCAACTGATATATTTTGCGAGATTTGTTAACGGGCCGGAAATTATTGAGAAATTCCTATTTTGTCGTGAATTGGAAACAACAACCACTGGATCTGATGTACAGGGAATTTATTTTAATGGTTAACATAAGAGTTTCGTTACTATGCCAGCATTTAATCATACAGGTCAGTTCCATGGCTACAAATGAGACCAATAGATTAGAGCGTTTATTTTACGAGTTAACATAGGCATGATTACTTGTCAAAAAGACAACTAAAAGTTATCCTAATGTACACCACTGAAGAAAAGATAAACTTGTGAGTTGTATCTAAGTATTTATTTTTTAGTTGCATACTTACATTCCGGTAACAAAATTAAAGTTTCTTATTAACAACTATCTAATTTAAATTTCTATGTTAACTCGTAAAATAAACGCTCTAATCTATTGGTCTCATTTGTAACCACGGAAGTGACCTGTATGATTAAATGCTAGCACGGAAACTAAACTGCTATGTTAACTATTAAAATAAATTCACTGTATTTGCTACTGTTGAGAGTTTCTTTCGGGATCACGGACTTGAGTGGACGGATTGCATTGCGATATGTACAGATGGCGCTGCGGCAATGACAGGAAATATTAATAGTAATTTACGATACAAGTGCGTAAAGCTACTCTTTAATCACGAGTGGGGTAGAGTTAAAACGCGAGTGAGCGAGCGTTTTAAGCCCCGCGAGTGACTAAAGATGCTTTACGCATGTGTATTGTACGATATTTTATCTACGTTAGAATCTCGAAAACACGGTAAATATAAAAAAACAAAAAGTAAATTAGGATACCAGCAACCGGTCGTAATTTTGCGTGTTTTAAAAATTTTAAAACACGTTGCTACTGACAACGTGTCTAATGAAATCTTTTAAACACGTTACTACTAACGACGTAAACTAATAAAAACATGTTATTAAACAGTCGTTTTACAAACTTAAAACTGCTAACTAAAAGGCAATTTTACACATTGTCGTAGATAAAGGATTTTAGAGTTTTGCACTAAAGAAGAACCCATCGATAATAACTACTCATTGCTTTTTACATCGAGAAGCTCTAGTAGTGAAAACTACGGATGGAAGTCAATTGGGTGAGGTTATTCAAACTGTTATTGCTATGATCAACTATATCAAAACTCGTCCGGTAAAGTCAAGGGTGTTCGAGAAAATATGTAAAGAAATGGGCGCAGATCATAAAGTGTTGTTATTCCATAGTAAAATTCGTTGGCTTTCCAAAGGAAAAATACTGAATAGAGTTCTAGAACTCAAAGACGAACTACTCACATTTTTCGAAACAGAAGATGGTCAAAGTTATTTTTGTCCTCGCATAGATAAACTTTGCAAAAGTCAGCAGGGTCAAATTTCACACTAATTTCAAGTTCCTACAAGTTTTTTTACTTCATGTATTTGTATGTTATGTTCTTACGCAATAAAAAATATGTTTAGTATATGTATCTGTACTTACCTACAACTATCAAAAATTTGACATGTAAGGGTGTCGCGAATTTGTAAGGAGTATTTTGGTGCATCACTGAATAAAAAAGGTTGAGAACCGCTGGTCCAGTACATGCACGCCCTAAAAATTACCTGTGAGAATCCGGGAGCCAATTCGCCCCTGTCCCTTTTAGGCGCATTATAAGGAAAACTGTTAGATGCAGATGTCAAATTACGCTCTTGTTTGGGTTAACAAACATCCTTATGGATGGTCGGCATAATTTGATATAGTAATAATCCTGTTTCACAATCAATATCGAATACAAAAGAGAATGCAATTAGCTAGATTTTAAAGTATAAACATTTGGCTTCTGATGTCTGCTTCTGACTCCATTTGCTTGGTGGTCTGGTCGAAATGTGCTAGTGTCCATTTAATTGTGCTTACCGTCTAAAAGGGATTACTTTGATTCTACTCCTACTGCAGCAAATATAATCAAAGAGACCAACGGTGCTGAAAAGGGCGAATTAAATACTGAAAATAATAGTGAGATGGATGCTGAAGGACGTGTTTTCTACCATGACGATAATGACAATAACGAAAGCGATTACAATATGTTTGATGAAGGTCGTGACAGTAACCCCAACGAAGGCAACACTTTAGTAGAAGTTGAAGTACCAACAGGATTATCACAAGAAATAAAAAAGGTTGCAGCTCATCTATTACCGTTTCAGGCCCTAGTGACATTTCACAGTGTGTAAATGACGAATCAACACAATTTGTTCAAGATAGATACCCAGAAAGCATAATTGGTGGTAGACAATGACCTTTTCGAGCACACTGGTTTGATACCATTTCATGGCTCGAATACAGTGTAATTCAAAATAACGTTTACTGCTTCTATTGTCGGCACTTTTACAAGGAGAATAAAGATTTTCTTACTTTTACCCATGCTAATCTAAATCTCGCAAATTCTTTAACACGATGTCATATTGACTTCGGTAATAAAAAAATGAATGTACGTCTTGCAGCTCAAACTATTACTAGCAGTTTACCTAACGCTGTTGAATTTTTACGAAAATCGTACGACACTTATTAATGACCAATAGGAAAATTAGTTCACGAGCCGTAACCAAGACAACAAAATTTCTTGGACATTTTTTGTAGGTAGACCAACCTAACTGTGAGGGTTTGTGTCGTTACGATTTTCTTACCGAATCTGCATTCGAGCATTAATTCATATCCAGAAATTATTTTTCGTGGATTTCAACAATGTACTAATTTGCCCTCGCGTCCCGCTCGGGAAAATTAATATCACGTTGTTGGAAAGCACTCAAAAAATTTCCGGAAAGAATTAATGCTCTTATGAGATTATATGTGAAAATCTGCGCTGCTAAATGTTAATTTCCTGTGTGATGCTTCATTGACAACGGAGACTCCGGCCAATCAGGAGCGTGAACACTGGACCCCCCCCCCCACTATTAACACTGCCCCCCCGCTATTCCCCCCACTACGCGTCATTTAATGACCTCACGGTATAGGGGGGCCTAAATAGTTGTTTGCGTGGGGGCCAGAATTTGTCGTTACGCCGTTGAAACCAAGACGTATCATTGCAAAGGATCTGCTTTCACCTCGATAATATTCCAAAATTTCCTTAGCGAGCAAGATGTGCAACTTCACTGGCCCGCTGCTGGTATGCCTAACGTGACCATACGTCCCGCTTTTGAGCTGTGTCCCGCTGTCCCAAAAAAATGCAAAAATGTCCCGCTTTGCAAAAAAAGCCGCGCCGGCGCCGGCGTAGTAAGTAATAATTAGTAATTGACTGTTGTCCGGTCCACTACGCACGCGCCGCTTCCCGAGTTACAAAAAGTGTAAATAAGGCTGTTCTGAACTGTTTAGGGCAGGAAAACGACGTTCGTTTGAGATCGAGCAGCAGAGTAGGTGAACACTTATGACCAAGGTCAAACTATAATGAGTTGAATACTATGACGCTAGTGGCGCTGCAATCGTTTTGAATAATATCAACATAAGGGCGGAACACACAATCGAACATGTCTTAACACAAGTACGCGCGCACATGTTTGTCGAACAAGAAGCTGCGTGTGTTAGACCAAAAACGCTTCGAAATGCGTTGAATTCAATTATCATACATACGGGAAGTCCCTCTATATATATGTACCACTGTCTGGGGCTTATTTATTATTTAGTAGTTAGGGAAAGACCCTTTCTTTGTAGGACTGCCTCTGGTGCGTTCCTATATTATAAAAGCAGTACATAGAACTCTGAATATCAGTTAACGTGATTGTTCTTATGAAGTAAAAATGTCAGACTTAAGAGCCGGCTACAGCAGCTGAATTTTTTATGCTCAAATTTCTCAGTTGTTTGTCAACGAAGAAAAAAGTTGTTAACGCCAAAAATCTGCAAAAAAATATATTTAATTCGGAAAGTTATTGAAAATTTTTTATTACAAAAAACAGAAAATATTTTATTAAAAAAACACCTGTTTCGTGAAGTTATTGACTTTCCGAGTAAGGATCCTTATTTTTAGAAATTTACAGACCGATTTCATGCTTTTTTAATCAGCGATTATTAAATAATAGTATATTATAATACGAGTGTATAAGCAAGCCTTTCAAGCACGCACAACAAGTTTGAAGAAAACGAGTGAAACGAGTTTTCTTTAATGTTGTAAGTGCTTTAAAGGCGCTTATACACGAGTTTTATACACTATTTTTTAGTACGCATAAAAAGATCCTTTCTCAGAATGATTTTACCATTTCGATTTTATGCCTTAATTTTTTTTATCAGGTAGTCACATGAAAAATTTTTGTCGTTAGCATGGAGATTTTTTATAAATGTTTGTTTACTGTCAGTTTTGGTTTTTCGTGTTTGCAAAAAATGAATTCTGACCAAGTTCCTACCGAAATAGAGGTATTAACAGAACAGGCTGAACAAAAACTAATTCCTGCTAAATCAAGAGATACGTACATTAAGGAGTACGAAAAGTTGAAAACCTGGATGAGTGAAAAAGACTCTACGACTGTAACTGAACCACTGATGCTAGCATACATGATGAAAATGGTAAAATTTAGTACTATTATAATATGAGCGTATAATAATTAATTGTTTGCTTTTCTGTTTTATGCCAGTCGAGTGTATACAAATCTTCCTCTCTGTGGTGTATTCACTCAAAACTTCAGACAATGTTAAGGCTGAAAGAGGGTGTAGATTTGGCGAGTTATCATAAACTTCACGCTTTCATGAAAGCAACCAACAAATGTTACGAAGCCAAAAAATCATACGCATTTACGGAAGAAGAACTACGAAAATTCTTTATAGAGGCCCCTGACAATACTTTTTTGTTTGTGAAGGTACATTGACAAATTTGACAAATTTATGTAAGTAATAAGTTTATTTTCCAGGCTATTACTATTTGTGGTGTTTTTGGATCCTGTAGAAGGTGTGAAATGTGCGATTTGCGTTTGACTGACATAAAAAAAGAGGGTGCCGTTTTCTTGATTAATATACGACCATCCAAAACTGAAAAGAGGAGGAAATTTGCCGTTGTTGATTGTCCTGAAATACCATATGCAAAAATTTTTAACAAATATTTGTCGTTGCGTCCTGAAAATGTAGCAACGGATAGAGTATTTTTAAAGTATGCAGATGGCAAGTGCTGGAGACAAGTAGTTGGCATTAATACTATTGGTGCAATTCCTTCTCGTATAGCTCGCTACTTGAATCTTTCTGAACCTCAAAAATATACCGGCCACGCATTTAGGCGTACATCGGCCACGATTATGGCGAACAGTGGCATGAGTATTGACGAATTAAAACGTCAAGTTGGGTGGAAGTCTTCCAGTGTTGCGTCAGCGTATATTGAAGACTCCAGTGTAAATAAAGTTGCAGTTTCTAAACGTATTGCTGAAAGTGTTACGCCGGATGAGACTCAGAACCTTCCAGCAATCTTTCATGCAACGACAAGTCATTCCACGAAGTCTACAGATGGATTTAAAGTGTCCAATAATTCGAATTGTACCTTTCATTTCCATTTTAATAATTAATATTGTTCAAAAAGTTGCAAAATTTGAATAAAATTGTGAAGTTTATTAATGTCAGATTAATATTACTGTTTCCTAGTAACCAACCTATAAAGCAAAAGCACGCCGTTCTATAATTATCGATCTACGCACGCTCCAGCGTATTTTAATCGTCATTTACAATACATGCGTACTAAAATAGTATATTAAAGTATGAGTGGATAACAAGGTCTTTAAAACACGCGTGAGTTTTCGAGCTCGACGGCGTAGCCGGAGTGCTCGAAATAGAGCAAGTGTTTTAAAGACCAGTTATCCACGAACACTTTACGCTATTTTTTATTATACCTCCAATACTGGAAATAAATTACGCACTAAAAACTTAGAAATAATTTTTGTCGTAATAAATCGAGAGGGCATAATAATATTGCTACTATAGTTACGAGAATTATTTACGTTTTTGTCGCGTCCATGTCCGTTGTTGCATTCAGTCGTTTCCTTGACAACCTTTAAAACTCGGCGAGCTTTAATCGCCTGCTTTCGCACGCTCAGGCCTGCTTTAAACGGCGATTCTGATGCAGGTATAATAAAAAATAATAAAAAGCATTGTTTCATAACACAATTTGGTCAGTGGCGCCCTCAGCGGCGATGTCTTGATTGATTACGTACTCCCGCCCCTTTGCCGAGCCGACACGAGCGTTGGAAGTGTTTACCCGAAAGCGCTTTCTACCTGAACATCTGCAGTGCAGTTAAGAATTTCTAGCAGAGGCAGCTGTGACAGTAGTAGATTGTGATTCCAAACTATTAGTATTTTTGTATAATGGAGTATCTACGTGGTCCGCATGCAAAAACGACGTATTTTTCAAGACGCGTTAATCGTCGATTAGCACAAAAGCGTCGGTAAGTGCCTACCTACTCCAATATCAATATAAAAAAAAATACTAGAAATAGCAGGAGCAATAGTCATAATTTTATAGTCTAGCTTTTCCTGTTACTTGTTTGAACGAAATGTAGGTATATTATTTTTTTGTTGATGTTTAGCTTTAAAAATCAAACTGTCTCATCAGAATCCAGTAGTATCCCAAAAGCCCAATCTGAATTAGAGTTGGCAGGAAGTTCTGTAGACGAAACTGATTATCTTCAACATAATAAGTCTTCACCTGATGTTGTTGAGACAGATTTCTTCGAAAACTGCGTTGAGAGCATGAGCAGGTTAGTTGCATTAGGTATATCTCATTACTTAAAATTGTTTCATCAACACATTGTAGTGTTGAAAATGATCAAGTTCTTGGGGAGCACCACACCGATAACAATTCTGTTAAACAAAATGACGACAAAACTGAAACTAAATTTCATCCTGAGGGAAGAAGATTAATTGCCTTAGATTATTTTCTTGATCAAATTTTATCGTCAAAAAGTCACACACCTTTTGATTGCAATATAACAAACATGTTTATTTTAAAAGAAAATATCGTAGGTCTTTTAAGTATAATCACATTGAAATGTAAAATGTGTAATGTCATTATGGACCTGCAAACAGATTATAGTAATAGCAAGACAGAGTTGACAGCAAACGACGCCGCAACTTTAGGAATTATATCATCAGGTATTGGTTATTCGACTGCGCGTGAAATGATGTCTGTATTAAACGTCCCATTTATGAATTTTTTAACTTTTGACAAAAGTCATTGTAAGATTGCCGATAAAATTCACAATACACTGTGGCAGCAAATAGAAGAAAACATATGCGAAGAAGCCCGCTTAGCTAGGTTGCATGGTGAAGTTGATTCGGATGAAACACCAACTATAACGGTGATTGCAGATGGAGCCTGGTCTAAACGCTCCTACAATGTAAACTACAACGCGTTGTCAGGAGTTGTAAGTGCTTTTTATAGAATAATTGAAAAACAATTTGCAGTCACATTCAATATTTTTTCGAGTTTGAGAGTTTTTCTTAGAAAATATAAATACAAATTTCTAGTTGATATATGTGTACAGTCCGTTGAGACAAAATTGATTTTTATGGTCTTGACATTAGTATTACCTATTATTTGAATTATCCCTGCTAGTAAAATTTTTGTTTTAATATTTCAATTCAATTGTCTGTAGCTACCGGTGGACACATTTTAACAGCCTTCTTATTATTAGTTTATTTGTTTATTGCATTTAATGGCATGATTTCTTGTAAGCCATTTAAATGCCAAGGTCATAAAAAACAATTTTGCCTTAACGGACTATAGGTATTTGCATAATACTTTTTATACCTTTGCTCATGTTGCAGGCATGTGTAATTGGGCAAAGAACAAGAAAGGTTTTATATCTTGGCATAAAAAATAAATACTGCTGTATATGTGCGCGTACAGAAAACAAAGGAACATCCGCTTTGGAGCATTTATGCTACAAAAACTTTGACGGCCCCTCTACAGCTATGGAAGCTGCAGTAATCGTCGAGGGTTTTAAATTTGTCTGGCAGACATATAACGTAAAATTTACAAGGCTTGTGGGAGATGGTGACAGCAGCGTCCACAAGAGATTAATTGAAACTCGTCCTTATGGTCCATGCATTGTTGAGAAAGTGGAATGCACAAACCACTTGCTGAGAAATTTTTCTAAAAATCTTCGGGAAGTTGAAAAACGGAAAAGAAGTAACACAAAAAATCTTCCGGTTTCTCCTCAACTTCGAAAAATATTATCGTCGAGAACCTACTGCCTTCTTGCTGCTATTAAAAAAGCAGTTCAATACAGAAGGCATCAAAGTGTCACTATAAAAGAACAGGTCTCACTTCTCATTCAGGATTTAAAAAACGCTCCATCTCATGTTTTTGGAGAACATGAGAGATGTGAGCAGATTGGTTACTTCAGCTGCGTCAGAGAAGAAGAAGGTGAAATAAACCATGTCCCTGTAATGAAAGATTGCGGTCTTTATGACGATATGATGGCATGCTTCAAAAGATTGAAAGATAATGCCTACAGTTTAATATTGAACATGACAAATAAGGCCGCAGAACATTATAATTCAATAGTAGCAAAATTTGTTGGAGGGAAGAGAATCAATTATTCCCAACGAAGACAGCTTGCCACGAGAGCAGAAGCATCAGGTATATCCTTCAACAGTGGAAGTGAATATTATCGTATTGTGCACAAAAAAATGGTAAATAGAAGCCCTTCTGGACCATTAAAAAGATATATTACCAAATTAAAGAACAGGGAGGAGTATCGCAGAAAAATAAAATCATGTAAAAGAAAACTTTATAAAGAAAAAAGACAACCGGCAACACCGGATGAACATTATGGTTTAGCATCAACTGAGTTTGTCGCAGATCTGCCACAAGACGAATACGCCACAAAGGAAAAATCGTTTCTGGATACACTCCAAAAAAATTCAGAAGAAATAAAGAACGTTGAAGCAACAACTCGAGGGCAAGCCGCTAATCCTGTTTGGTTTCAGGAAAGAGCCAACAGAATAACAGCGTCAAATTTCAAATCTATATGTAGTTTACAAAAAAAAAACTTCCTGTGTGAATACAGTAAAAAAATTACTGTATTCCAAGTTCACAGGAAACTCGAGCACAAGATATGGCAAACGCAACGAGTTGCGAGCAATTCATGAATTTGAGAGCCGGTACCAACTTGAGGTAAAACCTTGTGGTTTTTATATAGATGAGGAACACTTTATGTTAGGAGCTAGTCCTGACGGAATAGTCTGTGGCCTTAATGGAGAAAATGCTTTGGTGGAGATAAAATGTCCGGCAAACGCGGAAAAATTGTCACCAGAAGATGCCATCCGACAGAAGGTTATAAAATTTGCTGTATTGGAGAATAATAAACTAATGTTGAAGCGAAATCACGATTACTATTTTCAAGTGCAAGGTCAATTGCAAGTAACTAAAAGAAATTTGTGCTATTTTATCATCTGGACACCACAAGGAATATTAGTTGAAGAGGTATATATTCGTATAGAGTGGAGAGAAAAGAAGTTAACAAATAATTTTTTTTTTAGATTGAAAGAGACGTTCACTTCTGGAAAGAAAAAATGGAAGAAAAATTGATTACCTTTTTTTATAAATGCCTTCTTCCGGAAATAATTGATTCTAGACAGGCAAGAGGAATGGAGATCAGAAACCCACCAAGGGAATAATTAATTGCAAAAATTAAGTTATTTTTCCAACAATCACTGTTTTTCGTTGCCTCTTGTTTTCTCATTTTATTAACTTTTTTCTAAGTTATTACTGTAACTGAATAAACGTTTTTGACTTGACTTATTTTAAACATGTTTTCTTAAACACTCTGTATATGAGTAATTTCTGTAAATTTTTCTACAAGACAGTTTAAGTTGATGCAAAAGCTAAACCTACGATATCAAAGTCCAACTCGGAAGTTACTAGTCATTTATTTACACGTATACCTACAATTGTCAGTGGACACACTTATCTTGAGATAACACAATAAAATGCGTTCTACACAATCAGGTAGACCTGGCCAGTCAGGGATTTTAGTTCGAATAAACCTATTATTACAACTCTGTTGTCACTTTTCAAAAAATATTTGTTAAAACAGCGGGACAATTTGTTTTCATAATTCCGAACTTTTTCTGTTCACGTAATAAGCACCCATAGATGAGACGCAAGTGTATCTAGCTTAGAAGATTTAAATTCCGCGCTTTATTTTTATGTATAATTACTGCAGCATTTAGCTCAGTTCCATTCTGTATCTCTTGAGGTAAATTTCATGTATAAGTGAAAGTATTCAGCACTTGCAATAGCTGGATGATGCCGCGCGTACTGTCTATCCTTTTTGCTCCGAATGCGGCCTCGCTCTTTCTTCGACGCACCCCACGATATTCTCACGGCGTTTGCTAGCTGTACCAGAAATAATGCGATAACCGAAGTCAGACAGAGATGCACATATCTTAAAACACACCCCCGAAGTACGAGTGGGGCTACCGGCCACCGCACGTCCCGCGAACCACTGATGGTGGTAACCTGCTAAAGCGGCCTCTTAAGAAATTTAACTCGTGATTTCTTAAGACAATTTATTGCATTGTACCGAGCTCACCCCTGTTTGTGGCAAACAAAGTCAAAAGACTACATAGATAAAAATAAGAAAAATGCAGCGTACAAGATTTTGCTTGAAAACCTAAAAACTGTGCAACCAGAAGCCACAAAAAATACCATAATACAAAAAATCAACAGTTTGCGTAGTGGATTTAGAAGAGAATTAAAAAAAGTTAAAGATTCAAAAAGATCAGGCACTGGATCAGATGAGGTCTATGTTCCGCCATTATGGTACTACGAGTTAATGGAATTGGTCAGTGACCGGGAAATATCACGAGATTCCATTTCTAATATTCTAAAGGATAACTTTCCTGCTGGAGAATCTCAAAGTGAACATGCCGATGACGAAATCAGTAAGGTTGGAAGCGATATTGAGGTAAGCAAGGCGATAGTATTTAATACAACAACTAACGTTACAAACAATATATTTTTTTCTATAGCACATGTTAAAGTGTGCTTTTATCAACTGAAAACAAAAGGTCAAGTTTTACTTTAACAGCAAGGGTAGATAAAGTAGCACTTTAACATCAAGGATAGATATGGTAATTTAATTTTCTAACTTTTGTTAAATTAAATATGACAGCTTCGTATTATCGTAGCAACCCAATCTAGCTACTGACATTTTGAAATGTGATTGACTGTCATTATTTTCTTTTGAAATTGTTAAAGTTCTTGCTATAGAAAAAAATATTGTATTATACACGACGATAAAGTTATTTCTATCCACTCTTGAACCATTAACGTCTCGACTTCGTCTCGACGTTAAACGATTCACTCGTGGATGAAATTTAACTTTATCGTCTTGTATAATAAATTACTATTATCCGCAAACGTCACAAAAGTGACAACTTATTTGTCTTTATTGACAAGGTAAAAGTGTCACTTTATCTGCCTAAGCAGACAAAATAGCGACTTTTGCGTACTTTATCTGCCTAAGCACACAAAATGATTGCTCTCTTTCTTTCTTTCTATGTTTGTTCGCCATCTCCTCCGAAGATACTGGACCGATTAAATTGTATGGTGGCTTAAAATTTTGCTAATTTTTAGAATTAGTTCGTAGGCCGGTTTTTATTTTCAAAAAAGTACGAAAAAGTTTTAATTTAAATAAACCTTTAAGCAGCGGATCGGAGCATCTGTCGCCGTGGGTTATGGTGTGACAGCTGCTGTGGCCGTGTGCTATTAGCACGGGTGATTCAGTATGTTCATATATCATTACAGTTGCGCGTTATCTGAACAACAGAGGTTGGCGCAGGGGTACAGTGCTCGCCTGAAATTTACCTGAATACGTTTGCGGATAAAATAGTATATGTTATTCGGAGTAAAAGTGACTTTATGTGGCTTAGCTGAATTATTTGCCTCACTAACGTTCGGCTAAATAAACTTCAGCTTCGCCACATAAAGTATCACTTTTACTCCTAATAACATAATCTACTATTATACATTATTAAGAGTTTGCGTGATTCAATAGAAATTCACTCTCGTAACCATATTGTTAATATTTCCAAAAATAAATTCATAATACAGGGAGTTTTCAATATACGTACACTTCACAAAAACTATTATATTTTAATCAATGTATCATTTTTTCCTGCCAGGCCACAGCTCCTTCTTCATTAAAAAACTCCGTGAATGACTGCCACACTTCTAATGCTTCATTATAAGATCTTCTGTTATGGTTACATTGCAGGTTTACTAAATGGTTAGGATCAGCTCTCAGTCCCAATTGTACGGTACCCTCATCAAATTTTTCTCTGTCTAAAGAATCATTTGGTGTATATGTACAACAGCATTTGCTTCTTAAAACGTTGTGAAGCACACAGCAAGCCATTACCACTTTTTCGATCGAATTAAGGCTTATACCAATAGCCGTGTGAAATATTCGGAACCTAGCAGCCAATATTCCAAATGAATTTTCAATCCTGCATCTTGCTCTGGACAAACGGTAATTAAAAATTTTCCTGGCATGGTTTAAATCTTTCTGGCTGTGTGGTTTCAGAAAGTCAGAACGTAAAGCAAATGCTTCGTCGCCAACGAATACAAATGGTAACTGTCTTTGGCTATTTTCTGCACAAATTGCAGTTGGTATATGTAAAACTCCGTTCTTCAGTTTTTGATAAAAACGAGTATATTCTATGACTCCTCCATCACAAATTCTTCCGTTAACACCGAAGTCGCACATTATAAATTCATAATTCGCATTCGCAAATTGCCATTCACACCAAACTATGGTACCCTTTATAATTGTAGTACTATGCTCCACTTCCTGGAGGTGGAGTTATGGTGATATGCTTGCCATCAACCGCTCCAATACAGTTCGGAAAATTGCAGTATTCTTTATATTGTTGGGCAATATATTTCCACTCATTTTCTGTTGTAGAAAACTGGAAATAACATTAAAAACAAAATTAACTAATAACCTTTAGTTTGTAGTTAATAAAGCTGAACAAAATTGTATTATATAATATGTAGTTACACCAGATCTTTATAGTTCTGATAATATATTATTTTAGGTAGATAATGAGGATTCTGTAGAAGCTACAGATGTATCCAATTCAGAACACACTATATTGTCACCTGTACCTTCAACAAGCACATGTAGAAACAGCAAGAGTGCACGTAAGAAGAGAAAGGCAGGCACAGACCCAGTCAAGAGTTAATAAGGCAGATGAAATACTAAATATTGTTGGCGAAAGGCTCAATAATACATCTGAAGACGAGTTCAGTATTATAGGTAAAAACGTTGCTACGAAACTACGAAGGATCCCAAGAGAAACAAAAATATATACTGAAAAACTAATAAACGATCTGCTATTTAAAGCTGATCTTGGAGAAATCAACCAATATACAACAATATCTACATCTACACCTACCCCAGCTGTAACCGGAAATACTATCTCTACATTCAATTATCCGCAATCAAATATAGATTTAACCCGTAATCTAGCCGCTGAGTATCCTACTCGTTGTTTGGAGAATAGTAACTATCCTAATTCTGGTTCGTCTGTATCAGATTTTTACTCACTTTTCAAACCACAATAAGTCGACGTTTGTAACCACGTAATATATATAGAGATTTTTGGTTTGTAACTTTTTTTAATGTACATACTGTTCAGTGTAATGTTGCAATAAAATAAATTTTCGTTTTTCTTACCTTCATGTGCTTTCTTGTAGGACTTGGTAGATATCATTACAAGTTTCGGGTATTATTTTACCCAATGCTTGTGGAGATATTATGGTTGCAAATTTTAAATCTTGGTAATTGCGCCCTGTAGCCACAAATCGAAGCGTTGCCGTCAGCCTTTCATGTGGTGTAATTGCAGCTCTCATATTGGTATCTGCATATTTTATTAAAGGTGTAACTAATTCCAGAAGTTCTATATACGTATTCTCGTCCATTCTAAGGTAATTTCGCCAATCATCGGGTTCCAGTCTTAACTCTTCCAGATTGTATGAGAGAATTGTTCCCTTTTTAAAAGCCATTCCTTACACCATTTCCACGACGATTTTTTTTTTGCTTTACTATAATAGCGCACGCCACTGCCATCAAACACAATTCTTCGGACATCGTTTAATAATTTAAAAAAGAAGATGTGGGAACGGGTTGGTTTCGATAACTGAACTATAATATCGTAAGACATGTTCGATCGTGTGTAGGCCGGCTGAATTTTGACGTTGATGTTCGACGAACATGTACGCGCGGAGTTGTGTTAAGACATGTTCGATCGTGTGTTCCGCCCAATAACGTATGTTTCGAATGTTCAGCGCATGACCTAACCTATGATTCAGCGTGTGCAGTACTGCCAATAACACGGCAATTGCCGTGCATTTAAAAACACGGCTTTTTCGTTTAAAAATATCAAATTCATATTTCATCATTTCTGCCATAAAATAATTAAATTTTAAATAAAAAAATACTATTTAGTAAAGAATGTGATCTGCCCGAAGTGCACGACGAAGACGAGATTGAGTGACTGAGCCTTCTTTTTACTATTGGCAACTCTGGAAATTTAATTTTACGCCCGTGGCAATGAACAATCCTCGGGACAAGACGTCTGACCTCACAGCGCCCTCTCCACTCCACACTCCAATATCTTCTATGTCGAAACCTCGGTGATTCCCCGCTTTAAAGGAAATTTGTTAATTTACATATAGTAGCCCATGCGCGTATTGGATTCGCTGCTTCTCTCTTGTTTGTGTTGCATTTGTGTTGTAAAGCCCGTATCTTTATAATTATTATTTACTATTTATAGTAGTTATAAGTGTGTGAAATTGAGGACGAAGCTATGCCTGATGAGAAGTGATCAATGAAATGTAATTATTACAATAGATAGGTTCGTTCCACTATTCGCACATTGTAGGTACATTTTTTAATATGTGCTTTTCTTGTGCTATAGATTCGTCTGATTGTAGTAATTCTACAAGAAGTAGAACACCCACAAATAAAAGGAGATTACATGTTAAACCAAAATTTAATAAGTCGTGGATGACTCGGAATGAGTTTAAAGAATGGCTACGGCCTATAGATAATAATCCATATGGTGCCCACTGAACATTCTGCAATACGTCATTGTTTTCTGAAATATCCACTTTAAAAAGGCATGCTGAGGGAACAAAGAATAACAATAAACAAAAATATCTTGCATCTACATCTGGCATGGCTCAGTCCAAATTGAGTAATTTTTTTGCAAAAGATAATCATTTTGATGATGATCAGGTCAAAGAGCTGGAAATAAACCTTTGTGGCTTTATTGCCGAGCACAACATTTCTTACAAGGCCGTTGATCACTTGTCAAATCTACTAAAAGAAAAAGTGACAGATTCTAAGCTCATAAAAAATATAAATTTGGGTAGAACTAAAGCGCGTGGAATTATTACAAATGTTATTGGTGAAACATATAAAGAAAATTTAGCAGAAAAATTGAAAAAGTTCCAAATTTAGTGTATTAGTAGATGAATCTACGGACATGGCTACAATTAAACAAATGTGCATTATCGTTAGGTTCTTTGATGATAAAAGGCTAATAATCGAAACATACTTTTGGGAACTGGTACCAATTGAAAGTAGCACTGCTGAAAGTATATTCGAGGCTATTATACAAACGTTTACAAGAAGAAATATACCACTTAAAAATATTATTGGGTTTGGGTCCGATGGTTGTAATGTAATGATGGGGAAAAATAACTCTGTTTCTACAAGATTTGCAGACCTGTGTCCTGGAATAAAAATTGTTAAATGTATCTGCCACTCATTACATTTATGTGCCAGTGAGGCCTGCAAGATTCTACCAAGATCCATTGAAGACCTTGCCAGGGATATTTACTCTTTTTTTAAGGTATTTGTGGCTTCTATTTTTATTTATTTGCTAATAAAATTATTTTGTTTTAGCAGTAAACGACAACACGACTTCGAACAATTTCAAGATTTTGTTACGGTTCAGAAGTCATTTACAACTATTTAGCTAATTATTTGCCCTAATCTTGGTTAAAACTAACTTTTGCCATATTTTCCTTCAAGTTTAATTTTTCTTACAGCAATACTGAGCATTCAGATCTTCTGAAAATTACATTTCAATCTAAGTAAACCATATGATAAGAATTACAGGTCTGAGAGCCCCTGGTGTGTAGGCTTCACTTTATGCATATTGAGTTACTGATTATCTGAACCCCTTCCCAAAATTTGATTTTTGGTTATCAGTTTTTGGAAACCATTTTGGGATTCGCCATTTTTGTGCTGTTAAAGGCAGGTGCTTCGAAAATTCACGTCTTGGAGACGTAACTTTATTGGAAATATTCGGGCCCATCTTATGTAGGAGATTGCTTTTCGTGTGATTATGAATTCCGCGGTGATCTGGAATAGACCCCGGGAATGTTATTTCCGGTGATCTCCTAGCCCAGACTTTGTTTGGGGATTTTGCTTTAGCAGCACATGGTCCACTTTGGCGAAACGCAGCCGTAAAAATCTAAAACGGCTTTTTTTCCCTTCCCCGCTGGGAACATATCTACAGTATTGCCGTGTGGCTACGTACCTGCAGTACTCCCTTCGCTTGGCAACGTGCCAGCAGCCCCCTTTCTACTTGGTGGCGAATCGAGCATTGCTCCGCCAGTCGACGCCGCTGGCTGTGGATCCTTCGAGCCTGCGTTACATGACGGGATAGCTCCAGCAAACCTCCTGCGACAGCTACTCGGTGGTCACCTTGCTTCTTGACCTCCTCATCGCCCTTCGGCCCTTGCTTACGACCACTGCAGCCGGAGAGAAGCCCATCGCAAAGGCCTGTCAGATTATAATTTCCGTTTCGAGCTCCCGAATCTTCAGCCCCTCCAAGGAGGCAAATTGCGTGTCGGTGGTGCAATGTGCTCGATAAATTTACGATTGTTTTAACGTGTATTCTTAAGCGGTAAACTCACCTGTGGAATATATTTGATTCTGCCATTGTCACTTAAATATTAATTACGGTAGGTCTTTTAATCGACGTAGAGCGATTTAGGTTATATGTACGGAGATGCCTCCGATTTCGGACTAAATTTTACCGGTGTTGTACTTGTCTCCGACCTCGGACTAATTTTTAGCGGTATTGTAATTCCGTTGTGAAGTCAAGTGCATGAAAGTATTCTTACATTTTCAAATGTCACCTATTACACCGTTGAATAATATCACCATATGCGCCCTGTCGTGCAAGATAAATTATTGGTAATGTGAATATTGCTTCTGTGGTGTTACCTTGCAAAAAACCAAACGAAAATGGTGTTTGTTTGTTGTGTGCCAACGAGTTCAAAAAATAATAACGACTGTAAAATGCACAGGTTTCCTTTTTTGGATCAACAAGTCAGCATTTATTATTATATATTATTTATTAAATGAGGTAAATGTTCATTACGATGTAGTAAAGATTGAAAACAATATTTAATAAAAAGTAAATAGCTCGACCCAGCTAGGCTAGCTTTTTGGATATTCAACAGTAGGTATGTTTATTTTTAGGAGTATGAAGAGTGGATACGGAGGATCCAAAACAGTAAACTGGAAACAATGCATCCTATACTTGTAAATAAAAACTACAGAGTATGCGATGCCCATTTTAGTGCAGTTTGCAGAATCGACAGTAAATATAAGCATCGTACAGGGCTTGTTGAACGTAGCTTATGTTATGTGCCTGTATGTGTTACATACCTATCTTAGTGCCTCTGTGCCTACATTATTACATTATTATTATTCTTTTATGTATAACCTTTTTGTATACCTTTTTGCATTTTCGAACACTTAACGCAGTGTTTGAGGCCTTCCTTATGTACTGTCCTATATTTCTAAATAATATTAATTTAATTAATATACTCGATCCCCTAGTGCAGCATTTTGTGCCTTCCTTATGTACTGCCCCATATTTCTAAATAATATTAAATCATTCAATAATTTTAAATTCTAAAACTTAATTCTTAATACTTCCATGTAACGGAAGATTGACGGAAGATTCCCAATCCGTGTTTAATTCATAATAACTGATAATTAAATTTCAAGAATTCATTTGATATATAAATTCTTAGAACTCTAGCTCGTGATTCTCTATCACACAAAACACTTCTACGAACTGTTTATCAAAACACATTCATTTAATTATATTTTCTCGCCTTCTTTTTACTTCTTACCTTAAAGGCACCTGCATTTATTGATTATATTATTATTAGTCTATAACTATATTAATTTGTTACATCCTAAATCTATTTCTTTTATAATTTGGAATTAATCCTAATTTTAAATTGTAAAATGGGTCATTTATCTGTTGACGCGTTTCACCAGAACGATAACGTATTTTTCTAATTTTTCCACGAATTCAATATCCGAAAGCGGATGCTCTTATATTACTTCTCCGAATTATTTGTCGCATGATATTTTATACGTAAATTATAACAGATAAGAGATTCATTTAAAACCACGTGGCAGTTGTTAGTTGTTACTTGATACTTGATAGTATCACAACTCACCGTTTTAATGTATATTTGAACTTATTGATTGTGCTGCAGAATGTTCTAGTGTATTCAAGTGCAAATACAAATTATTCAAAGTTCCTACAAGTTTCTTTTCTACAAGTTTATAAAAATTTCCTTCGTAACCAGCCTGTCGCTCAGCTACATAACACTTACTAACTGTTAATGTCCCAGGTAAGATTTTTATATTATTTTATATCTTAATACAGAGTGTCTAAAAAAGAATTACATCTAGTTACCTGTGACATTTGTTTACATGTAATTTTTTGTGCCACTAGATTGTTATTGGTATTGCATTATCCAGAGCTGTCATTAATTAACTGTCAAAAAAAAAGTAAATATTCACTTCAAATAGTTTTAATTATAAAATATTTGTTAATACAATACAAAATGTACACAGTGCAAGAAAACATTTTTATTATTGAGGCATATTTTCGATCAGGACAGTTAATAAATGGGAAATGGCAATATTCCTATGCGACTTGTAAGCAGCAGTTTCGACTGCAGTTTCCTAACAAAATTGTCGAAGAAACTGTTTTGCTGCACCACATTCGTTGCGTTGTTGAAAAATTTCGGGCGACAGGGAGTGTAGAAAAAGGCAAGTCTACCGGAAGGCCAGCCACTGAACCAAACATTATTGAAAATGTCGAAGCTCTTGTCGTAGAAAACCCAAAAATGTCAGTGCGTCGTATTTCAGCTCAGACAGATGTCCCTAGAAGTACTGTTCACAACATTTTGAAGAAGCGACTGCACATGCATCCATATAAAGTGTATGTTGTACATGAAATTCGCCAAAGGGACCATGCTAGTCGAATACATTACTGCAACTTTTTCCAAGAAAATGTAAACAACAACGATGTTCTTGATTTAAGTTTATATCATATATTCATGCTGTTGAATAATGCGTTAAAATGCGCACATATCTTAATTTAAAAGTAAACGAAAACCACAAGTAAATTTTGTCAACAAAGACTGTTGTTGAGGTTATGTTATTCTTCCGTCTACTAGGTCTACTACTAGCTAACAGTAGCGCGCGAGAGCGGCACATTTTACGTTTGTATGGGAAATTCAAAGCACACTAGAAGTAGTTCTTTTTTAGACACACTGTAGTATAATAGTATATTGCGATACAAGGTTGGTAAGTGCCTATTTAACAAACCGAGAAAAAAAGTTGGAAAAACAAGACCCACATGGTCGAGTTTTTCAAATTTTGGAGATTTGTTAAGAAGCACTTAACGACCAGAGTATTGGCACGAGCGGAACAATAAAATAAAAATAACACGTTTAACAATTACAACTATTATTTCTAAATTTTGGTAACTGACATTTTAAATTTTGGGTCTGGTGAAAATCTGACATTTTTCCGTCGAGTATTTGCTTATAGCATTGTCTAATTATATTATAGTCGAGCAATCATACGCAAATTTTACTTTCCCTAAATTTGGAGCTTCGGGACAAGTTCACCTTGTGGCGTGGGACAATTTTTTTGTTAGTCTCTTCACCGCTAGAGTGCAGTGCGATAGTTGGGGTAATATCGGCGACAGTGTACTAAAAACTAAATTTAATCTGACATTTCAAAGGTGGCGTTGTTGTAAACCTCAGTTTTAGAAGCCGCTAATTTAGAGATGTGTGCGGCAATTTTCTCGACAACAAAAAATGTAAATAGGTACAGTCGCTGAAACATAAACCGGGACAAGTCCTGTAGCACCCTTTTTATAGCTATTAACAAAGCTAGGAATGTTATGAGTATCATAACTGCCGCAGATGTTGTATTGTAATCCGAGCTCGCAGAGCGAGGATTTTAAAACATCTAAGGCTGTTATGATTCATAACATCCGTGATTTGTTCAATAGTTTATCGGTTGCCATGTAGGGTAATGGTTTCCATGTACGGTAATGGACTATTGCCGTACAGATCAGTTATGATTTAGTTACCAGCCTACTTTTGTGTATGTAAACAAGGGATTAATATCCTGCAACCGATAAAATAGTTGAATATTGTAATTTTGCCTTTCTAATTGTTTATGAAATCCCATCTACCACATGCCAATGAACCAAAAGGAACTGGTTAATGCAATGTAAGTAGCGTGAGATAACGTCCACAATGAATTCATTCAGATAATTGAACTTAGGCAAATTTTAGTGTCCCGCTTTATATTTCCGCAATAATACATCACGAGATATTAACCCTCAACTGGTATGGTTGGGCCAATCGTGACCCAGAGAAATATTTAAATTATAATTTCTCCGCCAGTAGGCAAAATCTCATAGCGCACGTCCCTGTATTCTCCCAGTGTTTATTGCTCTGCCGAGTGATACATTGAACGTTTAGTTTCTATTTATAGTTTGAGCTGTGTAGACGTCGCGGGTCACACTTGACCCGACCATACTACTTACGTATATTAAAAGTTAAAAGTAGTTTCCATAAAAATGCCTAAATATCTTAGTGAGAAAGAGTTAGAAGAAATCGCAAATAATTTGGAGGATGTGACTGACATTGAGGTAGACTTCGAAAATGAATTAGAGGACAGTGATGGCGATATTAGTGACGTTGAAGGACAAAGCGAGCATTCCGATCATGAAACAGATTCGGAAATTGAAGGATCCAGTGATGAAGAATGTGCTCAAGAAGAACCAAGGGACTTTTTTTTATGGTCGTAATAAGTTTAAGTGGTCAAAAAGTCCACCGGTGCCTTCTAAGACACGGAGTGAAAATATTATAATAAAATTACCAGGGCTCAAAGGAAATGCTGCCGCAAACAAACCAGGTTCACCGTTAGATGCATGGTCTCTACTTTTTACCGACGATATCCTTGAAATCATAATAACATACACTAATAAAAAAATTACACAACTTCAACCTAATTATGGAGATACTGCCTTTTTTACCAACCATATCGACAAAATAGAATTAAGGGCGTTTTTGGGATTATTATATCTATCAGGAGTTTTCAAATCGCCTCATGAAGACGCAAGTTCCTAATGGGATACTGATTGCACAGGACGAGACATCTTTCGTCTCACAATGACTTTGAAGCGCTTTCTTTTTCTACTAACAGCTTTGCGCTTTGATGATGCAGAAACCCGACCAGCCAGAAAAGCAGACGGGGATAAACTGGCTCCCATATCTGAATTATTTAAAAAATTTGTTGACAATTGCAAGAATAATTTTACGCCATATAGTTACACAACTGTTGACGAAATGTTGGTTGGATTTCGAGGTAAATGTAGTTTTCGTGTATATATCAAAAGCAAACCTCAATGGTATGGACTAAAAATAATGTGCTTGTGTGACTCCAAAACACATTACCTTCTAAACGCTTTAGTTTACACTGGAAAAAATGTAAATGCTACTAATCCTAAAAAACTATCTATACCGACACTATCGGTTTTAGAATTGGTAGCTCCAATCATGCACACCAATAGAAACGTTACTGGAGACAATTGGTTTTCATCTATGGAACTGCTAAATGAACTGAGGAACAAAGGACTGACTTATGTAGGGACAGTAAGAAAAAATAAACGCAAAATGCCTCTCAACTTTTTACCAAATAAAAGTCGTAACATAAATTCATCCTTATTTGGTTTTACTCGGGAGTATACATTAGTTTCATTTGTACCCAAAAAGAATAAAAGTGTATGTTTAGTTTCGTCCATGCACCATACTAAATCCGTGAATGATGTCACACATAAACCTGAAATTATTGAATTTTACAATTCAACAAAAAGTGGAGTGGACTCTCTCGATCAAAAATGTGCGGTATTTTCTTGTAATCGAAGAACAAGAAGGTGGCCCCTTGCTTTATTTTACGCATTTATAAATATTGCCGGTGTAAACAGTCGAATCCTATTTGCGTTCGCAGGTGTAAATAATGTAAAAATGCAAAGACGATTATTTCTAAAAAAAATTAGGACTATCTTTGATTGAAGATCACATGAAGAGACGTTCTGAAAATCCACGTATTTCACGGCAAATACGACAACAAATAAAGCGTACTCTAAATATCGAAGAATTGGTCAATGAAGCACAGCCACCAACTAAGCGCAGACGATGCAATGAATGTCCTTCTACAATCGACAGAAAACACTCAACCTTTTGTTCAATGTGTAAAAAAACATTTTGCAAGCAACACTTAATCATAAAAAATTGTTGTGTTTCTTGTAATGAAGGTTTGTAAGAAATTGTCGTTATATTTTTCCCCAATGTTACGCCTCTGGCAGAATTTCTTTGTTAGGTTAAAATGTTTTTTATTGCCTGAGGATTGTTGACTCAAGGTATTTTCTGTTAGGTTTAAGTGGTATTATCTTTTTTTTTGCAAATTTTTGATTTATTTTGCTTAAGAATAGACATTTTCATTTTGTAAACTTATTTTGTATTACGCTTTATAAAAAAATTTAATAAAATGTTTCGACCAGTATTGTGTTTGATTATGGTTAAATAACTATAAAACTAATAGTTGGTTATACAAAAACAATAAAATTTTTATCAGGTGATTTAAACTTTGAATGGGTCCTGGATGACCCAACCATACCAGTTACGTCACTTTGAAACCACCATACCAGTTGGGGGTTAAAATAATCTGAAAATCAGCAAAGCATCGCAAAGCAGAAAACAATTGAAGGGCTATTAAAAACTTGCATAAGTGTTTCCAGTAAGTTAACGTCTCGTAAACGAATTTGTTTCATTGTGGACTACGACTAATGGATCGCTTGAACGTCGAATGTGAGAAAAACAGCACTTTCCCTTTGCTACTTCACTACTTGGACGCCTCGTGCGCTAAACAATTTTTTCGTGAATAAAATTTGTCTTTATTCACTTATACCGTAAATAGCTATTTTCCATTATTACTTCATAATTATAGCTTTATTGACATGTTTTTGGGTAGTAAAATCTACCAAGGCCAAAGAAAATCAACCACAAATTTGACATTTTACTTCATTTTTGTTAAGTTGCTAAATCAATGTAGGAATTCGATAATTGGCATGCAAATAAATTTTAGAAACACAATCTGGAACTAGTTTCATTTGATGGGGGTGATTCTGTAACTTTTTAAATTACTGTGCTTATTTTCTACGGTGGTTGTTGCTAGCTAAGCTTTGTTCTAATTGGCCAATATATAGCAACAACCATCGTGAAAAATAATCACGGTGATTAAAAAAGTTACAGAATCAGGGGGATTGAACATTAAACATCATCAAGCTGAAATTTTTACAATTCTGTACCTTAGAGCTAAACTATGGCAAGTTTTGAAAAATGAGGTAAATATGTCAAAGCCTTTGCGTTCACATCCGGAATAGATTGACATAGTTACCTCATTTTTCGACATTTTGGACTTGCCATAGTTTGGCTCTAAGGTACAGAATTAGAAAGTGTTATCAGAACAACGTACTTCAGCAATCTTAGGTATGTACGTTGTTCTGATAACATTTCTTATTATAAAAATTTCACCCTAATGATGTTTAATGTTAATTAAATGAAAATAGTCGCAGATTGTGTTTCTAATTATTTTTGCTTGGATATGCCAATTATCGAGTTCCAACATTGTATCTGAAAGACAAAATCAGTTAAAGTTTTTCGTAAATCAGTAAAATGAAAGATAGCATTGCATAGCTGTCGGCAGTAATGTTAAAAATCACGAGAAAAAAGTGCTGCTCCATTTTCTTTGGCCGCAACTGTACTTAACACTTTGTCTCATTAGAAATTACTGATCAATAATTACGATTATTATGTATGAATGTTAGTGGTATTATGAAAAAATAAAATACAGGTAACATAATTTATTCGTATAATTAAATTTATATAACACTGTCATGAATACTCTTGTATTTAAATACGAGTAATACATCAATTAAATATTATATTCAACTGACGTAAATATTAAATTAAAAAAATAATTGTAATTCCTGAAACTTGACATAACAGAAAGGTTATTTATTTTGTACAATCTTTAGTTTGCTGGTGTTGGCTGAAGCTTTTGTACTTTTTTGGGTTACAAGAGAACCGTCTCTAAATAATTTTACTCTGATTAATGTATCTATGATAAAATTTCTGTGTGCAATGCAATCTTCAGTTTTGAACCATAATGGAATTTTTTTGTGAATTCCTGAGACAATTTTCTTTTTCAGCAAACTAGCAACTTTTCGATTACTTCTGAACTGTGGAAAGTACTGTGTCCATATTTTAAATGCCAACGAACAGACATCTTTCAGTAGAACACTTGGACTTTTCAAACCAGTAGTTACTTTACCTTCAGTGCCGTAAGTTCGATTTAAAATTAGTAATTGGTCTTTGTCCGTTAAAGTTGTGTCACTTTCTAAATCCTGTCGACACTGTGCACAATTAAAGTGTTCCAAATTGCGTTTTAGTAAATACCCACTAAAATATACTTCGGCGCAGTCCTTTAAAGTAACACTCTTGCTATTAAGTAACAAACGACTTCCGGGATTGGACCGTGTCATGATTGAGATCGAAGAACTCAACGTTTCGCCCACTTTCGTAAGGGGCTTCATCAGGAGGAAAAAAGCAAAAGAGCACGGTAACTCAACGTGTTAACCACGCCAGAGGCGAAACTCTTTGCAAAGGGAAGGGACAGAAGAGCACGGTAACTCAACGTGTTAACCACGTCAGAGGCGAAAGTCGACTGACTATCGGAAGAAGAAAAGCGAGAATTTATAGGCAAGCGCCGTAGCGATTCAGCAAATGCCGTCGCGGTTCAGTGACGGAGGGCGGGGCTTAGGAATTAGCACTTTCCACATAGAAGGAAGGGGAAAGCCTTCGTCCCGATTGAAATTATTAGGGTGTTTGCAAATCTCAATGGCTTCGCGAATCTTTCTGCTAAAGAAGAATGGGGATTTGCAGATGATGGAAGTTTCATCAAAAAGGATCTTATGACCAGTATCGCGTTGGTGTTCGGCGATGGCCGATGATGAAACGAGACCTGACTTGAGACAGCGCTGGTGCTCAGAGATGCGAGTTTTCACCGAACGACCTGTTTCACCAATGTATACAGCATTACAAGAGCAAGGGACTCTATAAACACCATTAGATAACATAGTGTTTAATTTATCCTTAGATGAAGGAAGAACCTGTGAGATTTTGCTCGGGGGTTTGAATACTGTTTTGATGTTTTGTTTTCGAAGAAACTTTCCTATGCGGTCCGTGACTTGGTGGATATAGGGAAGAAAGACTATTGCTGCAGGAGGATCGGGTTTTGGAGGTTTGGGTGGCCGTGGGTGAAGATGGCGATTGATGGCAGACTGTACATCCCTAGCACGGTAACCGTTATTCCTAAGAGCTTTCCGAATGTGATTTAATTCATCGTGGATATTATCGGGTTGGGATATGGAAACAGCCCGGTGTACAAGTGAATTGATAACGGAAAGTTTTTGTGTAGGATGATGGTGGGAATCGGCATGTAGATAGCGATCAGTGTGAGTAGGTTTGCGATATACAGAATGACCAAGTTTGCCACTGGGTTGGCGAGAGACCCGTACATCTAAGAAAGGAAGGGAACCGTTACTTTCTATCTCCATGGTAAAGTTAATGTCTGGATGTTGACTATTGAGATGATTTAAGAAGACGGGTAACGTGTCCTTACCATGTGGCCAAATAATAAAGGTATCATCAACGTATCGGAACCAAACCTTGGGTTTTAATTCTGAAGATTCCAGAGCTACGGTTTCGAAAGCTTCCATGAAGATATTGGCAACGACAGGTGAAAGAGGAGAACCCATGGCCGCACCAGAGATTTGTTTAAAGAACTGACCTTGAAATAGGAAATAAGTGGAAGAGAGGCATTTTTCTATCAGGGCAGGTAGACTTGAAGACGACTCCCCATGCTCTGATAACAACTGTTGGATTATGACTATGGAATCGGGAATAGGAACTTTGGTAAAAAGGGAAGTGACATCGAAACTCACAAGTAAATCCTCAGGTTCAACGCTTATATTGGATATAAGTTCAACGAAATGGGCTGAATTGCGAACATACGAGGGAGACTTACCAGTGAACTTTCTGAGGATAGTGGTTAGGTATTTAGCTAATGAGTAAGTAGGGGAATCTGTGGTACTGACAATGGGCCTGAGGGGAATGTCTTGTTTATGGATTTTGGGAAGACCATAGAGCCGAGGAGGCTTTGAAGCGCGAGGAATCAACCTCCGTTGAATATCAGTGGACAGATCTGAAGATTTTATGAGAGAAGTGACTTCCCGTTCGATTTTGGAAGTTGGGTCGCGAGAAAGTAGGGCATAAGAAGAATCTTGGAATAAAGACTTAACCTTAGTGATGTACTCTGTTCGATCCATAACTACCGTAGCATTACCTTTATCAGCGGACAAAATTGAGATGTCGGAATTGGAACGTAAGGTTTTGAGAGCATTCCTTTCGTCTTTTGTACTGTTACTTTTGGGTGGCTTAGATGAACGTAAACACCTGACAGTTTCGAAGCGGATAAGATCGGCAACGTCTTTAGGAAGCGTTCTCACAGAAGATTCTATCGAACTAATAATCTCTTCCGTAGGAATGCTTTTGGGGACTAGTGAAAAATTCAAACCTTTGGAAAGTATAGAATTTTCGCTAGGAGAGAGGGCATAAGAAGAAAGATTTATGACCGTCTTAGAACCACTTTGATCTGTAGAGACCTTAACCGATGACATCAAGGAATGAAACTTACGAAGATGAGTCGCAGTTGTCATTTCTAATGTTTTTTGGGCCTGTGTGTAGGTGATTGAATCGAAGAGAGACCAGTCAAGAAAGCTAAGAGTATTGGATAATTCTAAATGAAGATCTAACAATTGCCTTGAAATGGTATTGAGATCGTACCTCGTTTGATGAATGCGTTCACGAAGTAAAGCAAAGCTAGTGCGACGAAGGATTTTTTGAGAAGAGTGAGTTGAAATGTGATGTTTGACTTTGAGAAAAGAAGGTATGACTTTGTTGTCACGACAACGAGAAAGAAACGCTAAAGTGCAAAGGAGTTTAGATGACTTATGTCGAAGTTTGGAAAAGGTAGAGGCTTTGAAAGAAATATCCTCCCCGTAGAGGAGGCACCTTTTTTGTTGTCAATTTTTACTATTTTCTTCATCAGGTCTAATGCTTCATCTAAAATTTCAATCCCCTTATTGTTTTCTTCAGACAAAGCACAGTTATAAGGATTCCTTGAATAACGTTGACGACTATTTAGTACATCAAATAAGTCGTTCATAAAACGGATAAAATTGGCAGTGTCTGTACAACTAGTTCTTTTAATTTGTCCTAAGTCGGCACAAGTTTTCACGGCTGCAAATACACTGTTACTAAATATTTGCGCAGCTAATTTGACAGACATTTTTTGGAATGCATTTGGCCAGATATGCGCATTTGTGATCTTCCTCATACCTTTTCCGGAAGAACTTGCCCTGTCAATTATGTACGTGTCAACAATATTTTGATAATCGATAAACTTATCACCAATACGAAATTTTCCGGTTAGAAGATTGTTTCGGATACTTTTCGTTAAGTGAGGAACATCGAAAATGGCATAGTACTTTTTGCCTTTAATGAAAAAGTACGGTTTTTCAGGTGTCACATCAAGATCTCTATAGAGTTTTTGATTTGTTGTTGACTGGTCACATACTATTGCATGAGGGTAAAGACCAGAATCAGTTAAATAATTGATAGTTTTTTCAACAATTTTTTTGAGAACATCAGCTTTCACACCTGTAGCAGATACAAAATATGCGATTGGTATCTTCCATTGACTCTGCAACCCTCTAACGAGGATTACTAATGCTTGTTTGGCAGGCACTGCTCTTCGCCCATACTCTCCTAAATCTTCGTAACCTTCGATAAAATCTTCGTGTTTGTTGTATTCTAAATGTTGTTTTAATGACATTTCATCAAAACATATGACACAATGTTTTTCTTTTTCTTCCATGCTGTCGATTTTCAACTTGATATGTCGAAAAAGTTTATGGTTAAATCCGGGAAAGAAATTGTATCCTCTGATCCAAAGTCGCACTGCTGAAATTGATGGTAGTATCACACCCATTTTACGCAGAAATTTGTAGTATCCTGCACTTTTATAATACAAGGTGGCGCAAAAGTCCTCACTCGATTTCCTAAGGCAGTAACTTTGTTTGTAAATGAAAAGAATTGGTTCTGTTTGTTGATTATGTTTATTTAGACTTTTCTCAAAACTTCTGGCGATAAATTATCCACTTCTAGTCAGATGTTTTCCTTTAGGGCCGCCAAGGTCTGTGGCTAGTTCGTATAGACCCGTGACTTCAGAAAACCCCAAAGAAAGAAGTCTGGAACGGTCAAATCGGCCTATCTTGCGGGCCAGTGCAGATCTCCAAAACGAGAGATGAAGCGGTCGGGAAAAGCTTGCTTCAGAATATCCACTGTCGTTCATGCTGTGTGTGCGGTTGCACTTGTAAGAGAACATCTTTAAGTCTTTCACCAAAATTCGCTGCAAAGACCGTCTACCGATGCCCAAGTGCGTGGCCCATCGTCTGGTGGATGTTTGAGGGTCCTCTTGGACATCTGCAGCCACATCAGCGATATTTTCGACCGAACGGCTACTCCGGGGCCGGCCACGTCTGAAACTGTCCCGTATTGAGCCAGTCTGCTCGAGGCGAGTGGCTAAACGCCACAGTGTTTGCACATTTGATGCCACACGACCAGGGAATCGACAACAAATTTCACGTGGAGCCAAAAGCACTGACCGATTATTTATCAAAAACATTGACACAAATTATTCCGCGTTCTTGAGGAGTATAGCGATCCATGGTTTGTCTATGTGTATTCTGCTTCTGTTTGCTTCACGAATGTCAAAGTCGCGATGACATAAGATGCCATTTGCAAAAATGAGAGCATGTTCCGATAGGGTGATTACTTTTGCGCCACCTGTTACTTTTCCAGCCGTTCGGCTTGTGGCTGGATGATGTACACTTATGCTATTATTTTGTGGTGCTCTACCAATGAGCATTGCAAGAACGTCTGTATCCGTAGCAACTACCATAACATTTTTATTGCTGATATTTAATTTGAGAGCTGTACTGACAATTAGTTCATCTGCATCATCTACAGCGTGAATGACGGTGACCCCCGCATCTTTTAAATATGCGTCTAACACAGATATAAGGCGCGCCTTGTTCTTGTTATTTGAAAGAAATTCTTCTTGAGCAATATTTATATTGGTGTTTTCGTTAAATATAATATTTGGGCTACACTTATTTTTTCCACGTCTTCTCTGTTCTTCCGATTTTGTGGTAGCTTCCTCTGTATATCCGTCGAAAACCACAATTGATTTTTGATAATGTTTGACCACATATCGGACGTATGCATTAAAAACATCCTTGAAGTTGCCAAGCTTTGGCCATACTACAATATGCAGCAGAAAGCCACCGTCAATCACAAAATCCATTGATTGATTCAGATCAATATCACTTGTTTTTTCAGGAAAAAATGAAGTTAGAGCAGACTTTTGTGTTTTTCTCATATAGGTCCCATCAAATAGAGAAGGTGGTTCTGATGATAACTCATATCTGAAATATTCGGATTTGTGGCTTTCTGATTTTAAAACACAAAATAGCCGTAGGAATAATTGGGGAGTCGAAACCGGGACGATGTCATTTTGGATTCTTACTGTGCCACTTATAAACGACAAGGATCTTGCTTTGTTTTTGATGGATATCTTTGAAACAATAAAGAAGCCGACCTGCGATTAATTAATAAAATAAGCAATGGTAGTAAAAATTGCAGATCAATTCCCCTACCATTTATACACCACGGCAGCTCTGAAAAACTCTTTCTTTACTCACCGCGATGGCCGAACTAGCTCAAATATCGGCGGCTTTAGATCGTAGGTTCAAATCATCAGCTTTGTACCCTGGAATGTCTTCAAAAAAGGAAAGGAAAATGGAAAAGGGCGCCAGAAATCAAAAGATTTCAAATAACAAGAAAAATAAACTACAAGTGACTAGCGTTTAATTAATCAGCAATAAAAAGTTTTGAAATGTCAGTAGTAAATAATCAGAATAATTAAAATGTAAATAATGTAATAACAAAATTGTGTATCTTAACTGAAGGTTGCGACACGCATAAAATTAAGAACCCCTTTCGAGTTATTTTAATATCTTTACAAAAAAAAACATTCGTGGGATAAGCTTATCACAGTCATCTAATAAAACCTTCTGCTAGGTTATTGAAAATAAGTAAGCGTGACTGTACCTTTTACAGAGGGTCGAAATACACATCAAAATAGCCACTTTAAAAACTGAGCATAAAAATTTAAATATTAAAATAGGTAAATGTAAGAATTTGAACATTACTTGCTAATAATTGCGAAACGTATGCATTTAAATTTTAAATATTGACGGGTTTAAACTGTATAAATGTAAAATCCAGGTATTGAAGATACGAAAAATCCCGGATAGCACAACTAACCTCGCTTCTCCAACGTGCAAAAACGGCTAACAGGCAAACGCCAGCTGGGGGTTGCTACACTCTCGTGAACAGCACATAATGGACGAAGTCGCCGTGGATGCCCGGTGATTACAGCGGCAATATCCACACCTTGCAGCAAAAACGAAGAACGCCAGCAAGTGTCGAAAATGCGATAAGGCTTGGCCTCCGAGATAAGTTCGTGTATGAAACTGGTAATTAAGAGCTAAGGAAAATGTAATTACTATGGAGATAATAAGACAGAAAAAGCGCAATCGTACCTGATCATAATCAGCCCTTAGGAACACACTGCTCATTAAAATTGGTTGAGCGCACGTAATTTGACATAATTAATATAAAATCTCGGCCGCGCGAAATGTGCCGCCCGAGGCGAAAAGAATGAGTGCCTCGGACGAAAATTTCGTTTCCTCGAGGAAGACTCGCACTCTGATAAGAGATAGCGGAGGTCGAGAGGGCATTGCGCAAACGATAAGAACTTGATGCAGGTACAAAATGCGTTGGTTTGGAAAATTGAAGAATTTGAAATGCAAAAGGATTTATAATTCAACTGAACATATACAGGTTAAGCCTGAAATAATTGGATAAATGGCGAAACAATTAGGCTAAGCCAAAAAATTGTTTCATCTTTATGTCTGAAAATGGTTTTCCTTCTACTTCGCTAAGACATTTTTGTCCTACTTCTTCGGCAACATGACAATTAATAGTTTTATCTGCAGCTATTCCAGTAGATATTGAGTATAATTTGTTACATTTTTCGTAGGGAGAATGATTCCTAAACCACTCTATAAATGTATGTAAGTCTTTGGAATCTCCAATTGTACGGGATTCAGTTAGATCAATGTGCTAAAAATAACAATGGGTAAGTATTACAAACCGCAGTGCCTACTTCCAAATATTCTTACCTGATTGCTAGTCTGACACCTGTTTTTATATGCTTGACCACATGATTCTTCCATAACGTTGCACAGGGGAAGGCATCCAGGAAAAGAATAGACAAAATGATTCAAGGTATTTTCGGTTATACCTCTTCCATGTGTCATTTGTCCCTTGAAGTTTCTCATCAGATCCTGCTCGATGATTTGATCTGTAAGAACCCCAGTCCAAAAGCCCTCCGAACGACGAATAGTGAAATACTGCTTTACAAATTTTTCGTATTCGTTCTTGGGCATAACATTTTCAAGATCGTCACTTTTCTGAACATACAAGTGGGCTGACTTGGCATAGTGGTAAGACCCTGCAGCATGAAAATATGGCAGCATAAGCCTTATGCAAAGGAGGTGCAAGTCCCAGTTGCCAGTTCTTTCGGCTCGAATGAAAAGTCTGATGAGTTCTACCTGTCGTATGTATTGGAACCATAGAACTGCAGTTGGGCTATTTTTTGATATTTCTTCAATCACACTGTTTAGTTTTTCTTGAAGGGTATCAAGAATTTTGTTCTCATAGACATTTTCTGGTGTAGAATGTCAAGTTAGAAAATCCAGGAACAACGTTTTCAATTGGTCCTTGGTTTCTTTATTGATGTTTATCTTTTCGAGAAGAAGAGTGACCAAGGCTTGTTGAGTGATGAAATGAGCTCTTAGGGCTCTGTTATACGCGTGTCCTCCTATCATGTGTACCACAGAGTTTTTTGCGTAAACTTGACACCATACGTCTTCAAGACCACTCCCACCTAAAAATATATGACGTTAGACAAAAACGCAATATACATAATATGAAGCTGTCCAAATCTTACCCATTAGGTAACCAATCGCCTTCATGAAAGCCATGATCGTCTGAAAAGAGCCTAAACGCACAAATATGTTTTTGAACGTCTGAGGCTCAGAGTCTACAATTTTAACCGCTTTATCGTACAATTGTTGATCAAAAGTTACTATGCAGTGCTCTTGTCCCAGCTGTCGAGTTTCTTTTAAAGCAAACTTCAAAGCAGAATAAATAGTGCTTGGATCAGTTGGAGACATATTAATAAAAGGTAAAATTGTAGCACTTGTTTTTTCACATTCCATGTATCCATTAAGCGCTAGTTTCATTGTTCCTCCCCAAGATGGTGGTTTGTCGACTCCTAAAAACCAAAAATCAAATTGTACCAAACAACGATATTCATACTAAATATCATCATATACCTGCCCAGTTGCTAGACAACCATAATAGATCCAAAGTTTTTGCACGTTCCATTAGATTTTTCATTTCTGTATTACCGATTTTAATGTCTCTTGCTATAACATTTTTCAATGCAGATGTCGTTGGTGCTTTGTACCAACTGATGGAAATGTCATCTTTCTCTGCTGCTGCTGTAGAAGAAACAATGTCAATTTGGCGAGCAATCGATTTTGGTGTTGCAGGTGGCGAAGGAGTAGTCAATTGAATACCTCCCAAACTGTGAAATGTGCCATGGCCAGTAAGAGTTTTAATATTAAAATCTACGTTATCAAAGCAGTACTGGACAAGACTATTTTCGCTGACAACCGTCTCGGCATTGTCTTTTATTATGCAGTTTTCATATCGATATGTTTCGTTGTAGGTCACCGAAAAACCCCAATTGTTTAGGAAGTCCACGATCTACCTGGAGCCAAATTCACTATGGACATAAACACCAATACCAAGTAAAATTGGAGATATGAATGACCTTGGTCGACATGCGCTTATTATTGCCTGACCTATAGCTGCTTTTTTATATATATATATATATATATTATGAAGTGTATCAAGTGACTTCCAAAATAGGTACACAATATTCGTCCTAACTTCCAAAATTACGGTGTCACTTCCGATTTCGGAAGTCACTGCGTTTGCCCTTGTTTTTAGCATATTTAGACCATAGAGGTCGCACGGGCCTCAAATCCGAAAAAATGTGGGGAAGTGACTACGCTATGAATGTCCCTTTTCAGTTTGTCACTTAGTTCAGGTATATGCCGCTGGCGCCACCATCGATTTCACCACAGAGTCTTAGTGACTTCCGCTACATGTGCAATACGTTGCAACGTCCGAAATTTGGCAACGTTGTTAGCAAATGTACTAGTGTGAAATTAACGTGCTGATGGCGAATAGTGGAAGAATGTTGGTGGAAATGGTACTAAACCCAGGTAAGCTTGGAATGAGTGTTAATTTATTCTACCATTGAGCTGTAGTAAAAGGATCTAAGGCTGTGTTCATTTTAATACCTGAAGAGCTTGAGAATATTATGATTAATGTATTGCTAGAACACCGGGACAAGTACATTGTAGAAAAAAAAATGAATACGTATTTGCTATTCCCGACAGTACCATCAAATGTGGCAATTCGTGAATTATCGACCAAAGTTAAATTAGAAAATTCAGAATCAATTTCCAGCAACAAATTGAGGAATCAAATAGCTACAATAACTCAAATTCTAAATCTTAAACCAAATGAAGCTAAACAATTTGTGAACCTCCTGGGTGACACCCAAAGGATCCACTAAGAGTTTTACGCAGTAAGCGAAAACAAATTAATTTACAAAAAGTACTTTACTTAAAATATATCTTTTTCTAGCTTCAATAATGTTGATTCAGTTATACGCATATAATACCTCTTATTTTCAGGTTACCTGTTGATATTTATTAAACCGCCAAAATTTCTAAAATTCTAATGATTGTGAAAGGTACGGTACCAATAGAGTACAAGGGAAAGTCTCTAGAAAAAATAAAGTTTGATCCCAATTTAGTGTACCCCGAAGAAGAGAGATTTGAAGAACATTGAAATTGAAATTGAAATTGAAACGCAAGAAACAATTTGGCAATAATTATGGTAATTTTTGATATTTTTAATTGTTTTTTCAGATAATGAAAATAATGTTGAGGAAAATAAAGCTCCTGGGTTTTACGCGCAAGAACCAATTATTACGGTAAACACAGAACAAAATGGTATAATTAAGTAACAAACGACTTCCGGGATTGGACCGTGTCATTATTGAGATCGAAGAACTCAACGTTTCTCCCATTTTCGTAAGGGGCTTCATCAGGAGGAAATGCAAAAGAGCACGGTAACTCAATGTGAAAACCACGCCCGAGGCGAAACTCTTCTAACGATCGGAAGGAGAAAGGCGAAAATTTATAGGCAAGTGCCGTCGCGGTTTAGTGGCGGTGGGCGGGGCTTAGGAATTAGCACTTACCACATAGAAGGAAGGGGAGATCCTTCGTCCCGCTTGAGATTGTTAGGGTGTTTGTAAATCTCGATGACTTTGTGAATCTTTCTCTAAAAAATAATGGGGATTTGCAAATAATGGAAGTTTAATCAAAAAGTATTTTATGGCCAGTAGCGCGTTGGTGTTCGGTGATGGCTGATGATGAAAAGAGACACGACTTGAAACAGCGCTGGTGCTCAGAGATATGAGTTTTTACTGAACGTCCTTTTTCACCATTGTATACAGCATTACAAGAGCAAGGGACTCTATAAACGTCTTTAGATGACATAGGGCCGGTTGCAGAAAGCAACGTTAAGTCTGGTGTTAGCTAACGCGACGTCAAAGTGAACAAAAACGAATCAAATCTCAAATGTTTATGGTAACTACTACATTAGTAAACAAAATTTTATGCGTTTTTGTTCACTTTGACGCTATGTTAGCTAACACCAGACTTAACATTGCTTTCTGCAACCGGCCCATAGTGTTTAATTCGTCTTTAGGTGAAGGAATAACCTGTGAGATTTTTCACGGGGGTTTGAATACTGTTTTGATGATTTGTTTTCGAAGAAACTTTCCTACACGATCGGTGACTTGGTGGATACAGGGAAGAAAGACTATTTCTGCAGGAGGATCGGTTTTTGAGGTTTGGGTGACTGTGGATGAAGATGGCGATTGATGGCAGACTGTATATCCCTAGCACACTGAATGTTGTTCCTAACAGCTTTCCGAATGTGGTTTAATTTAACGTGGAACATTTGGGTGTCAGGAAACTAGCTTCCAGGTGGATCCCTCACAATTTAACTGATGTTGAAAAACAGAACGGCGTAAAATGGTGCAAGGACATGCTCAAAAAATTCAGTGCAGGATCATCAAATCTGGTTTACGACATCATCACAGGCGATGAAACCTGGATTTACTCATATGAGCCTGAAACTACATGTCAATCGGCGGTGTGGGTATTCCAAAGTGAACCAAAACCAACAAAGGTTGTTCGATCTCGAAGTGTTTCAAAAAAAATGATCGCCTCATTTTTTGGCTTTACTAGACATGTCTCAATTGTGCGCTTAGAAGATAGAAGAACGGTCAATTCTGAGTGGTATACTACCATTTGCTTACCGGAAGTTATAGCTGAAGCAAGGAGAAACAATGCGAGCAAGCGTATCATTTTGCATCACGATAATGCAAGCTCCCACACGGCAGCTCCAACAATAGATTTTTTGAAGCGTCAAAACATTGAATTAATGTCCCACTGTCCTTATAGTACGGATTTATCACCGAATGAATTTTTCCTATTCCCTCTGGTGAAGAATAAAATGCGTGGTAAGCGGTTTCTGTCATCCCAAGAAGCAGTTGAAGCATATAAATGCCATGTTTTAGCTATATCTCGTTCAGAATGGAAAAAAATGTTTTGAGAATTGGTTTCAACGCATGCAAAAGTGTATTAATTGTAAAGGAGAATATTTTGAAAAACAATAAACATATTTCGTTGAACTCTTTTGTGTTGTTCTAGTACTTTCCCGAAATTATTGCAGCAGCCCTCGTATAAACACCCTAACATTCTCAATCGGGACGAAGGTTTTCCACTTCCTTTTATGTGGAAAGTGCTAATTCCTAAGCCCCGCCCACCACCACTAAACCGCGACGGCACTTGCCTATAAATTTTCTCTTTTCTTCTTCCGATCGTTAGAAGAGTCTCGTCTCTGGCATGGTTTACACGTTCAGTTACCGTGCTCTTCTATCCCTCCCCTTGTAAAAGAGTTCGCCTTTGGCGTGGTTTACACGTTCAGTTACCGTGCTCTTTTGCATTGAGTCCTAATGAAACCCCTTACCAAAATGGACGAATCGTTGAGTTCTTCGACCTCAACAATGATACGGTTTAATCCCGGAAGTCGTTTGTTACTTAATGACAATGGCAGTGAAAGCCTCTGAAACCATGGTATAATGGTTTAATTGTGTCTAATTTTAATACCTATTGAATTTAACCTATACATTTTAGATTTCAGAGAATATAAATACCGAACAACGTCACTGTATGTCAAAAATGACATGTTTTCCTAAAAACAGAAAATTCATCTTAATTTTTTAGGCTCGTCTTTCAATGAATAAAAGAACGGTACTATCGTAAAGTTATCATTTTAAAATAAAAATTAATTTAATTACTTTCATATTTCCATGAAGCTGGTAATGAATTAAAAATAATATTTTTTACGACCGATCAGAAAATGTGCGCCTTCTGGAGAATTTTTTCGCCAGAAAGTAACGTTTTGCCGGTCCAGATCGGAAAACGGGCATCAGGAATCGGTCTTTGAAAAGCTGGGATCAAAAATGAGCAGAAATCTTTAACTTGGTTGCATTACAGCACCAGCGCTTGATTCTAAACTTTGGAGACGTAAAAGCATGATGGATGAACGGTTTTGGAAATAGAAAATTAATAATTAATTAATTAATTATAAATTATTAACAAAAAAACAGTGTTTGCAATTTTGTATTGAAATGTCGAATGCTTAACTGTCCTTATTAGAAACAATGAAAAAACCCTCACATTTTGCAATTTATTGCACAAATAACTATTGTATTGACATAATAATTAAGTCACACAGCTTCTGCCGCCTCAAATCGTTTAGCTGATAAGCTATTGAAACGTGATACTTTAAACGAGCATTGAACTAGGCAACACTGTTGGACGTGACTACAATGCTTTGGTATCTATATATACTACGTCATCATAGAAGTGACTACGTGACCGACATGGTCATGGTATATATGAAACTAAAAATTTGAAAAATTGCTTCCCCTCTAAAGACAATCGGATAATACATCTTCCCCTCTACCTATATATAGTTTTAAATGGCTTCTAGTACGCCTCCTTCATGTGGAAGCTAGGTCGCCCTGTTTAAATAATGGAAGTGACAACTTAACAGGCATCAATATATATATATATATATGTATGGGTTTATAACGTCTGTCGATGCTGTCCGACCTTCAGACTCTTTCTCTACTCTTTCTTGTCCTGCCATTGTTCTTCTTGTAGGTTTCTTTCACTGATGGCTTTTTTTATGTTATCGCTCCACGATTTTCTGGGTCTTCCCCGTTTTCTAGGATAGGTAATCGATCGATTTTGTGCCATTCTTTTCACGTGACCGTACCAGATAAGTTGTCGTCTTTCTGCTTCTTCCACTATTGTTTCCTTCAAACCCATTGTTCTTTTATTTCAGTGTTTGGAATTCTATCTAATCTTGATATTCGACATGATATTCTCAACGCGTCCACTTCTACAGCTTCCACTCTTCTCTTAGCTGCTGCTATCCATGCCCATGCTTCTGCTCCGTACAGTACTATACTTTTAACTACTGTATTGTAAATATTATACTTGGGTCTTTTCGTAATTTCTTTACTCCACTATATTTCATTTAATCTCTGAATTGCTCTTCTACCTTGTCTTATTCTTTGTCGAATTTCTTTTTCATCTTTTCCATCTTTCTGGATCTGTACTCCCAAGTATTTATATTTATTACATTCTGCTATTGTTTCTCCATTTTCTAAAATTAGGTCCCCCGCTTCTTCTCCGATACACAGGTATTTTGTTTTCTTTATATTCATTGAAAGTCCTGCTTTTTCATATTCCTCTTTTATTTTTCTGGTCATATATTGCAGGTCATCTTTGTCTTGTGAAATAAGCACCTGGTCGTCTGCAAATTGAAGTGTGTATATGCTGTTATCACCAATGCTAATTCCCATGCCCTTGCACTTTCGTTTCGAGTTTCTTATGGAGTATTCTATATAAATCTTAAACAGGGTTGGCGATAGACAACATCCCTGTTTTAGCCTTTTATTTATCCCAAATGGTTCAGATACTAATTCTCCAACTTTTATCTTAATTTTTACATTTTTATAGAGTAGTTGAATGGCTTTTATTATTTTAGCGCTAATGTTAGTATTTTCAAGTGCTTTCCATAATTTCTGTACTGGAACGTTATCATAGGCTTTACTTAAATCTATGAACAGTAGATGCAAATCTTTGCCTGTGCTGACGTTCTTTTCTATGAGCTGTTTTAAACTAAATAAATTGTCCATGCAAGATCGACCTGCCCGAAAGCAGCTTTCTTTTTCTGCTTCCATTGTCGTGTATTCTCTTTCAATCAGATCTCGTAATACTCTGCCATATAGCCGGCTGAATGTTGAAGTCACCGTATTACCTCTATAATTTTCGCATCTCCTTTTTTAAGGATAGACGACGTATAACCTAATTTCCATTCTTCAACTGTTATGTTTTCTTCAATACATCTGTTAAATAGTTGAGTTATCGTTTCCGTAAGTTTTCGTGTACCGTTTTTAATTATTTCTGCTATTATTCCCCCTGGTCCGCTAGCCTTTCCATTTTTCATATTTTTAATAGCCTTTTCGACAGTTTCTACTGATACATTAATAGATTCTCCACTGATAGTAACATTTGTATGTTCTTCTATAAATTTTGGTCGATTTTCTGTTAATAACTCTTTGTAGTATTCTGCCCAGGTCTTTGTTGGTATTTTTTCTAATAGTAGATTATGTTATTAGGAGTAAAAGTGATACTTTATGTGGCGAAGCTGAAGTTTATTTAGCCGAACGTCAGTGAGGCAAATAATTCAGCTAAGCCACATAAAGTCACTTTTACTCCGAATAACATATACTATTTTATCCGCAAACGTATTCAGGTAAATTTCATTAATACATATTAAAAAAAAAGGATGCATCGGCCGGGAATCGAACCCAGGCCACCCGCGTGACAGGCGAACACTGTACCTCTACCTCTGTTGTTCAAATAACGCGCTACTGTAATGATATATGAACATACTGAATCACCCGAGCTAATAGCACACGGCCACAACAGCTGTCACACCATAACCCACGGCGACAGATGCTCCGATCCGCTGCTTAAAGGTTTATTTAAATTAAAACTTTTTCGTACTCTTTTTGAAAATAAAAACCGGCCTACGATCTAAGTCTAAAAATTATCAAAATTTTAAGCCATCATACAATTTAATCGGTTCAGTATCTTCGGAGGAGATAGCGAACAAACATAGAAAGAAAGAAAGAGCAACGATTTTGTGTGCTTAGGCAGATAAAGTACGCAAAAGTCGCTATTTTATCTGCTTAGGCAGATAAGGTGACACTTTTACCTTGTACAATAAAGACACATAAGTTGTCCCTTTTGTGACGTTTGCGGATAAAGGTATTTCTTTCTTGTCTGCCCTTACTTTGTCGATGAATTTCCATGCCTCTGTACATCTTCGCCCTCCTATATGTGTGTTTATATCGCGACATTTTTTCTCACATACTCTTTTCTTTTCTCGTGTTACTAATTTCCTCACATTGTTTCTTTTCTCGATATACAACTGTTTATCGGTATTCAATTTAGTGTTAAGCCATTTAAGATATGCTTGTTTTTTATTGTGGACTTCGCATTCAATTTCATCATTCCACCAAATCTTTTTGCTACTTGGTTTTTTACTTTCCATTGTGCCTAATGATTCATACGCGGCTCTGTGTAAAGCTTGTCGAATATGTTCGTACATTTCTTCTACATCCCGGAATTTACGTTCTGTGAGTTTTTGGTCCAGTCTTTTTTGAAAAAGGCCTTTTAGACTTACGATATTATATTTTACTTGATCAATGGTAGTTAACTGTTCTTCGTGTCTGATTGGTGTTTCCTGTTTTTTTGTTCGAGTGTATGGGAAGTAGATTGTTCCTTTTAGTAGATAGTGGTCCGACCCGCATTCGGATCCCCTGTAAACTCTTACATCATTGATTTTCATTGACTTAGTTTGTCCTGTTATAATATAGTCAATTATGGATTTTAATTGTCTTGTGTGTTGAATCCACGTATATTTATGAATGTTTTTATGGTTAAAGAAGCCGTTTTCTATCTTTAATTTATTTTGTGCACAGAAGTCTGCTAGTCTATCCCTGTTATTATTAACGCCCTCTTCACCATATTGTCCTATCACCTTGACATTTTTTCTACTCCCCACTCGGGCGTTGAAATCGCCCAGAAGAATGATTTCTCTATTTCCTCCTACAGAATCTAGGGCGCCTTGGAGCTCATCGAAAAATGTGTCTTTTGTGTAGTCTCTTTCGTCCTCATTTGGGGCGTATATGCCAAAGTGGGTTAGTTGTCTTCCTAAGATGTTTATATTAATTTTTATAATCCTTTCGTTTATTGCTTCAAAATTTGTCATATTTTTTTTGTATTTTCGTTTTATTAGGAAGGAAACTCCCCGTTTAGCCCTTTCTTCCTTCGGTACTCCACTATACACATGTAAGTAGTCTTCAAATTCTTCTATACCATGTCCCTTCTCTTTTGTTTCCGTAAGTACCGTAATGTCCATGTTCATTTTCTTAATTTCTTCTATTACTTCGGCTTGCTTAGTATTTATTCCTTGTACGTTCCACGTGGCTATATTCATTGTCCTGTTTCTTTGCTTAATTCGTTTTTGATTGCATCCGTCCGGTTTGTTCCGAGGCTGTAGTCTGTTTGTTTTTGCGGTAACCTTTTTTTAATATATTTTAATATATCCAGTTATTATTAGTTGACACTTTGAGTAACCAGGTAACTATAAATACAAGTTTATACGTCCAAAAATTAGGTGTAGTCGATTTCAATGGGATGAAGTGTGCTTTTACTGAGGTTAGTATACACCCATTTAATAATGATAATACTTATGAATCACCTTGTATATTTATTGTAAATATAAATTTAAAAGCATAATTTTATTCGGAAAGTGAAAAGCATCATCATCATCATCTTTCTTTCAAGGTATAGGCATTCTATGCCTGTGCCGAATTTCATAAAAGTATTGTTTAAAATGCTAATATTTTTGGTTGAAATGAAAATCCAAGTAAAAGTTATAGAAATTCAATAATTATAAGTTGTGCATACTTTTATAGCACTAAGAATTATGAGGCGGACTTATTATAATTGTTGTTAGTCTGACGAAAAACATTTCGCCTGTGCAAACTGTTTTCTAAATATTGTCCTGTTTGTACTTAATATGTAGGGGGCCGGTTGCAGAAAGCAATGTTAAGTCTGGTGTTAGCTAACATCGCGTCAAAGTGAACAAAATCGCATCAAATTTTGTTTACTAATGTATTAGTTACCATAAGCATTTGAGATTTGATTCGTTTTTGTTCACTTTGACGCGATGTTAGCTAACACCAGACTTAACATTGCTTTCTGCAACCGGCCCAGGGTGTTTCAAAACGTATAGTCCATACTTTAAGAGGTGATTGATGGAGCTAAAGAAGCTAAAATTTGTTATAAACTCATGTCCAATTCTCACCCCTTTTAGTACTGATTATACCTATTGAAACAGTGTATGCTTTTATGAATAACCCCATTCCAGGTGGGTATCAAACCCTCATATTGCTAGAACTCTTATTAACATGACTCAATGAATCCATATGTAATGACACGTTTAATTTTAATGTTTCAGAAAGAACGCACCCTGGTTGTGCTGGATCCACCACTTAGCGAAACCCAGTTGCTAGTAACCCAATTGTCTGCGGCAGTTATGTCAAAAAATGGCCCTGATTTATTGAAAGAATTAATACCGCTAGGAACCATGCAAGTTATGCTGGATATTTTTTTCGCATTTCCGGAGGCCAACATGTTGCATGCTTCTTATGTGCAATCCTGCATTGTATTGTATTGCCAACCCCATGAACAAGGTCTAGGCATGCAGAGTACCAGGTACCTTTGTCCTACTTAGAATTTTGCCGAGACTAAGGAGTTCCAACCTTAGCAAGGGATCTTTTACATGCTACACATCGTAGTAACATGGGACCCACGGCTTTACATCACTTCCGAATGATGGCATTCTGTAGAGGCTTTCATCCGCATTTTTTATTTTTAAAAACCTCACCGGGATCGGGGATCGAACTCTCGACCCTTAGATCAGTAGCCAGAATGCTTACCACTGAGCTATGGAGCCCGGCTACAATCCTGCATTACCTCTGCTTTAAAAGCTGACATTCCGTCGAAGACGGGGTATCAGCATGTCTTATATAAACATGTAAGTTTGATACCTTTAAAATTAATATTGTAAGAGGAAAATGCATGTGATAGATGAACAACGTGACTGTTCTATAATTATTGCACTTGTATTCGTCAGCTTTTTTATGCGTTGGTTGTGGCTATTCCTAGGTTGCATTCATTTGGAAGTTGTTTTTGTTCTCATATAGTTTATATTGAATTTTTTCTCATATAGTATAACACGCCTCCCACTAGCTCAATCGGTGCGGGGTCGTAAAATGGCGGTCTCGTCGAGGAAGGCTGGAGGCGTTACCCTCTGATAAATAGGCTAGTTCATTGGAACACAGTTTATTCTAATTGTTTTTATTTACAAATTAACCTGTAGCTAGACACATATGTCCAAAGAAAGAAAAGAAAAAACAAGAAAGGCGGCGGACTGGCGTCCGCAATCGGAGCGTAGGCGGGCGTGGTTCTCCGAGGGTGGTACGGGGTCGCAGTCGGGACGAGCGCCGGGGGTGGTCTCGCGGGGCCGGCGAGCGTGACCGGTGTTGTTGGTGCTTGACGGTATCTCGGTGACGGCGGCTGGCGCGAGTCGGCGTCCTCGTCGTGGCTCGGGCGGTTGGCGCGGATGGTGGTCGACTCCTCGGGTGCGGCGACTGCCGGGGGGGGGGGGCGTCCGTCTTCTGCCAACGGGGTTCTCTGTGGGGGATGCTGGGATCGCAGGCGGCCTTCCACAACGACTCTAGCTCTGCCTTCTCGGCGGGGGTTAGGTGAACCTCCAGGTCCCAACTGAGGTTCTGGGGCCGAAAATTTCGGAGGTCCGGGCGGCGGCGCAGGTAAGCGTCAGGAGCGTCCCAGCAGCTTTAGTCCAGGGAGTTCTTCCGGGGAGTGAAATCCGCATAGGTGCGAGCGTCAGAGGTGTGGTCTTGGCCCGGGGTCGAGAGGCAGCGCGTTGGAGTGGTGGTCGGCGTCGCTTCCAGGGACCAAGTCCAGCGGGGTAAGGCGTGGATCGCCTCCTGATACCGCTCACGGGCGACTCGGGAAAGAGGTGAGTCCGGGGGCGGAGTTGGTGAGAATCCAAACAGCTCCTGAAGGCGCGGTTTCTGCAAAGCAAATGGTCGTTGAAGGCGGCGGACGCGGGATTGTACACCCGCTGGGTCGCAACAGGGCTTAATCTGGGGTTCTGGGGGTAGTATAACTGGGGGCAGTCGGCAGCTCGGTCCGGGAGTCCAAAGGCAGTGGCCCTCGGAAAGGTCCAGTAGTTGGCTGGTGGATGGTTGGGCTCCAGGGCAGAGTCCGGAAGCGGAAGTTGTCCAACTGACAGAGTTCTGAAGAGGAGACGGCCGAATGTCCTGGAGAGGGCTGCTAGTTGATTCTGGAGATGGCTTCTTGTTGGTTGGGCTCCACAAGGCAGAGTGATTCTTCTGAATTGAATTGAATTTTCAAAGTTTATTCAGCTAGGCGTATACAAAATTATACTAAACCTAGCCTACTACCGTTTAGGGGACTACCCCTCTTCGGCTTTGTACAGAATTATTTGGGATTAAAAAAAGTTATTTTAGTTTTTAGCTTAAGATATTTCATGTTTCATGTTTACAATATTTTTGTTTTAACTTAAGATATAGTGTTGCATGCTTACAAAAATAAAAATTAAACTTAAGATATTTCATTTAACAGGATTTGGTCTTAAGATATTGGATTTAACATATATACAAGAACATTTATACAAGAAAATTTACAAGGTGTCGGGATCATCGGACGTTGAGGGAAACGTTTTCTAAGAGGTCCTGGAGCTCCTCGGGAAGATCTTCGGCGTCGCCGAGAAGGATAGCGGGGGGGGAAACCTCTTCTTCGTCCTGGGTCTCCTGCTTTGGAATGCTGGGGTCCTGAGGATGGTGACCGTGTGCTGATGATCCTGCTCAATCGCTAGTTGCACGAATCGGCGGAGTTCGGAGAGTCTGTCGTCTATAGGGGGGATGCCAGCAAGGTCGCAAACCTCCTGAGAGGGATGAAACCAGTTCAGGTGCAGCATCTTCCTGGCGACGGCCCTCTCCTTTGCTCTTAGCCTTTTCATGCTGGAGCGAGGTAGAGCGCTGAAACAGATAAAGCGGTAATCAATAATTGGTCGAATAAATGTCTTGTAGGTGTGGATGAGGGTGCCAGGGTGGCAGCCTGCAAATCTGCCTCGGAGTGCGGAGAGAATAGCACTTCTTCTCTGAATGGAGTCGAGGCATCTTTGAAGCTCGGGGAGCCAGCTCAGGGTGGAAGTGAAATGGACCCTCAGGTAGATGACTGAAGTGGAGAGCTCTAGCCTAGAGTTCCATAATGTCAAGGCGACGTTATTGGGGTCCAGTGGAGGTCTGTTGTGGTGACGTGGGTTTTTAAACAAGATGGCCTGGGTTTTGTTCGGATTGGGTTTGATTCTCCAACGCTGAAACCAGCGTTCGAGGATGAGAAGTGACGGGGACAGGAGGTTGGAGGCGCGGGCGCTGCTGATGGCTTTGACCCAGATGGCGGTGTCATCTGCGTACTGAAAAAGTTGGACTCTTGGGTTGGGCGGAAGTGGAATGTCGACGCAGAAGGTGATGAAAAGCAGAGGGGCGAGAATCGAACCTTGAAAAACGCCGGCTCTTGGGGAGAACGATCTTGAGGTTTTTCCGCGGACTGTGACCTGGTGTTGGCGGAAGGATAGGTAGCTATTAATGATACGGACAAAGAAAGGATGGACGTGAAAGTCCAAAAGCTTTTTCAGCAGACCGGCCTGCCAGACTGAGTCAAAAGCTCTCTCAATGTCCAGCATGATGGCGAGGAGGCATTGGCCGGAGTTGATGGCGAGAGTGGCGTCAGTTTGGAGCTGAAACAGAAGGTTGGTGGTGCTTCGTTGAAGGCGAAAACCATATTGGATGTCGGGAATGACGTTGTGAACCTCTAGAAATTGTCGAAGCCTGGAAGTAAGGATCTTTTCGAAAGTTTTGCCCAGAACATTGAGAAGGGCGATTGGGCGATAAGATGAGGGAAGGTTGGGATCCTTGCGGGGCTTCGGTAGCATCACCACATTGGTTGTTTTCCAAGCCAAGGAAAGTGGCCGGAACGGAGGCAGCAGTTGAAAATCAAAGTGAGGAGGGTGATAGCTACAGCGGGAAGTTGACGAAGAGTTCGACGGGTGAACCCGTCGTTCCCGGGGGCGGTGTTCTTTCCAGAGGCCAGGGCGGCGAGGAGTTCCTGCTCCTCGATGGAAAGAAGAAGGTTAATGTCAGGAATGGCCTGGGCTGGGGGAATGAGACGAAGTGGACGAATATTGTGATTGCCAGCAAGGGTTCGATGAACTTGGACATAGTTAGCTTGAGAGAAGTTGGGGTCGTTCGGAACTTGATGAACCTGTTTCAGGGTGTCGGCAAAGATGTCGGACCCCAGAAGAGCGGCGTTGCCTCGTGAGGCCTTTCAGCTTCCTCCAGAATCTCGCCCCCTCACGATAGTTGAGGCCAGAGCAGATTGTCCTCCAACGCTGTTCCCGAAATCTGGTGGTTTGGAGACGAACGATGGCGTTGAGGCGATTCCATTGAGTTTTTATTTGGGGATCTCTGGTGTGAAAAGCCGATAAAGGCGCCGTTTTTCGCGGATGAGGGCGATGACTTGGGGTGGAAGAGGTGGACGGCTGATGTTGATGGCCTTGGTAGGGACCGATTGATGAACAGCCTCTTGGATGGTAGTGGAAAGAAGGTCGACAGTGGCATCAACTTCTTGGGTGTTGGTGGGGGAGGAAATGTTTTGGAGGCGATCTTCTAGAAATTCCCGAAGGTCATCCCAACGAGCGTTGTTCCAGTCCCGAATGGTTCTGAAACCCTAGCGAGAAGATGGAGGAGCCATGATATCTGTGGATGCTACCAGAGGGAGGTGGTCGCTGGTGATAGAAGTGCCTATGAAGGCGTCAGCAGTGAAGTGAGGTGCCAGTCGATCAGTGACGATGATATGATCGATTATGGAGCATCCGAGATGGGAAATAAATGTCGGGGGTTGGTTGGGAATTCTGAAGAGGTCCAGAAGAAGAAGTCAATTGGCAAGTTCGGCTCCTTTGTTGTTCGTGGAAGTGTCGCCGAAAGCAGTGTTTCTGGCGTTGAAATCTCCCATAATAATGGATCTACGGTGGGCGGCGGCGAATTCCAGTAGGTTTTCTGGAAGGGGATCATTAGTAAAGCTGATATTATATGGCAAATGCATATTTTGTATAATTTATATGCCGGCGAAACTTTTTGCATATGTATACCAATTATGTAAAAACAAATCATTTAAGCCAAGTTTCATTTTGCATATTTTGCATATTTATACGTTTTTGAGCATACTTTCTGGATTTTGCATATTTGGTTATATTTTTAGCGATAATTTGTAATGTATGAACTTTTTGAGATTTTTTGTGAAATTTACTATTTCATTAAATTTATATTACGGAGATATATACTTTCACTTTCTGCCGCTGGAGTGCAGTGCGCTTATCGAAATAAGCAGAGGAAAGAGGAAGTCCCTGTTAAAATCGTTGACTATATAAAAATAGATTGCCAGCAACCCCCACTTTTCCCATACAAGCAATGTATAAGGAGTCAGCCAACATAGAATCCATTTCAAGAGTCGAACTTCGAGTGTTGGGTGAATAATAGTCGGGCGGGGTTAGGGGAAATCTCTTTTTTATGTTGGCTTACAACGTAAAGTTGGCGTTGGCAGTCCATGTTTATATAGTCAAACGTTAAAATGAATGACGTCTTTGAATAAAAATTAGAGAAATAAATATAGTCATACAAAATAATTAAAATTATTACATTATTTAGAATACCCCTACTTATTTTCAAAAAAATTAGAGCATATTATGTGTATATATTATAACTTGGGAATGCATATACCGAACAAAATGTATGCAATATATGCGCATATTTTCGTACATTTGAGTGCATATAATTATCAGCTTTAATCATTAGGGTGGACGTACAAACTGAAGACGTGGATAGGGCCTACCGGCGTGTGAAGAATCGCCGCGCAACAATGAAGATTTGAAAATTCCTCTGGAAGATCTAGGGAAGAAGATGGAAGGCGATCATCGATGGCAAGAGCGACGCCTGCTCTTCCTCTGGGGCCATCTTTGCGAAAGATTTGAAATCTATGAAGAGTTAGAGATTGTGTGGGCTTCAAATGGGTCTCTGTGACGGAGAGGGCGTGGATGTTCTCGGCTTGGACCAGGTTTTCGATAAGAGGACGTTTCCTGGACCAACCGTTGGTGTTAATCGTTGCGATTTGTAGATCCATTAAAGAAATCGATGTGAGAGGTGGACATAGAGAAGAAGCAGTTTAAACCAAGGATACGTGCAGCCAGTTGCCCGCATAAGAGGCCGCAAACTGCAGGCCAAAGAATTGGAAGATGAGGGGCTTCAAGACCTGCTGAATTCGGCCACGCAGGTCTGGGAATAGGTTGACGAGAGTGTTCATAAAGAAGCGGATGATTCTGTGAACAGTGGGATCATCAGCCTTGGAAAAATCCTCAGGGAAGGGGGCATCAGCCGTCTTTAGCGGAGCAGTGGAGTCGACCGTTGCGGCCTCGGCAGGGCGTTTAGGGCATTTCGCGGAGAAGGCAACGTGGTCACCGTTGCAGTTTTCGCACTTGGGGGTGGCTTGGTGTTTGCAAGAGGAAGTGTTGTGGTCCCCACCACAGACTCCACAAACAGACTTCCTCTCTTGGCAGCTGGAGGTTACGTGGTTGAATTTGAGGCATCGGCCACATTGGACTGGTTGAGGTTTGGGAGGATTGGAGGGTTCTGCGGGGTAGGAATGGTGAAACATTCGTAACCCGCTGGAGAGGAGAGTGTCCAAGGTGGACTGAGAGCTGGTGACTATTTGAAACAACCTAGTTTCTTGGTCAGTGGCCTTGGAACGGATACGCCAGGTTAGGTTTTGCGTCAGTTTTGACACAAACTGACGCAAAACCTCAATTTTGATATAGATTTACAGTGCCACCAACATAATTCATTGTACTCTCTCACTAAATACAACTCACGGTATGATTAGTAATCGGTGATATTTCTCATTGGAACCGAAGGAGCAAATTCAAATCGTCCTTCGGACTCGTTGAATTCGCACCTCGGTTTCAATTCGAAAATATCACCGCTGATAATCATACCACTTGTGGTATTATGGCTGACAATATCAGTATATCCTAAATTCGATGTTAGTAAGTTAGGTTTTTGTTGTTGTTTGACACAGACTGACGCAAAACTTAACCTGTTAATCTTGAGTTTAATATAATCTGACAGTGTTGCCAACAACACAGTATTGAGTGATACCACCACAGCCATAGCAGATATATGTTTCGCTGTTGTTATTAATAAAATTTTCTCCTATTTTTATAAAATAAACCGTGTTACGTTATATGCTTTCTACATTACTCAAGAATTGTAAAGAACTCGCTCCTAACGTCGCTCGTTCCTTCAAACTACAGTGTGTCTAAAAAAGAACTACATCTAGTGTGCTTTGAATTTCCCATACAATCGTAAAATGGGCCGCTCTCGCGCGCTGCTGTTAGCTAGTAGTAGACCTAGTAGACGGAAGAATAACATAACCTCAACAACAGTCTTTGTTGACAAAATTTACTTTTGGTTTTCGTTTACTTTTAAATTAAGATATGTGCGCATTTTAACGCATTATTCAACAGCATGAATATCGTAAGAAGTAAGACAACCCTTATTAAAAATGATTAATCCTTATTGTTTTCCAGAAAATAAAAAATATTTCTCAAATACAGAACTTAAAAGTACTGGAAGGAATATAACTTAATAAACTAAAGGTAGTCCTTAAAAAAGGGTTAATTATTGACTACAACAAGTGCTCGAAGTGTCCACCATTTTGCTGAATACACAATGCTACTCGACGTTTCATGTTGTGTTACGGGTCAAAATTCATTTTTAGCTATTCGCCTAATTATTTGCCCTAATCTCGGTTAAAATTAACTTTTTACCATGTATTTCTTGAGGTATGATTTTCCCTGCATTATCTTTGAGCATTCAGATCGTTTGATAGCTGTATTGCAAACTAAGTAAACCATTCGGTCGATTTTATGGGTCCAAATGCCCCTGCAGTGTAGGCTTCACCTCATGCATTTTCCCTTTCCCCAGAAATTTGATTTTTGGGCTTTTATCAGTTTTGGAAACCATCTTGACATTTTTCGCCATCCTGTGCTGCAAGAGCTAGGTGCTTCGAAATTTACGTTTTGATGACGTATCTAAACCAGGATTTTTCGTTAGCATCCTAACCTGGAATTGTGCCTTTTTGTGTCCTGAACTCCATGGAAGTTCAGAATTAGGCTTTGTGAGTTGCATTTTTGGCGAATTCCAACCCGAATATTGTTTGGGGATTCCGCTCTAGCAAAGCACATGTTTTTACTTTGGCGTTGAACAGCCGTAGAAAACCTGAAACGGCTTTTACTCGAGGGTACTTTTACTCGACGGTACTTTTGCTCGACGGTACGCTTACTCGACGGTACTTTTACTCGACGGTACCTTTTACTACCGAGCTAATCGCAGCTGTCGCATTGTGGTCACGTAGCCACTAGCCTGGTGACGAGTTTCGCAGACTATGGCATCCCTTCAGCTACCTGGTGATGGCTTGGCCCCCTCGTGGTCCTTAGGCCCATCCTGTTTTTAACATCTGCAGCGGAAGAGAAGCCCACTGCCAAAGGTCTGTCAGTTTAATATTTCCGTTTTGAACTCTCGGGAATCAAGTGCCCCCTTAGGCCGTTTGCGTGGCAACGCTGCAAGGTGCTCGATAGACGTACGTTTGATTATATTGTGTGTTTTTAAAGCTATGAACTCACCTGTGCACGATTATGATTGAGTTTGCCTTCACAAGAATCAGTTTTAGCGGTAGCTCTTCTGCACAGTAAATATCCAAGTAGGTCATTTAGGCGAAAGTGCTTCTTAATTCGGAGTAGTTTTATCGGAATCGCGTTGTAACCGAATTCGGGATAAACTTTATCGGAATTGTATATGTAAAATTTGTAACGGTATTATGTCCACATTGTGAAGCCAAGTGCACGACGGTTTACCTTTTTAGATTTTAATTGTTGTTAATTACACCGTTGAATTATGCTATTTACCCAGCTTTGCAAGCAATTATTATTACTGCTCGCACCTCGGTCGTTATAATGCAGAGTACATTGCATTGTTCGCGAAATCGCTCCGTGGTATTACCGCAAGATCTTGTCGGACCGCGGCGACGCTAATGTGAATTAATCTTTATTTAATTACGAGAGGAACCTTGCATACAGGGTGTTCAGTTAAATTCAACCCATCTACTAAATTTACCTTTCAATTTAATCATTACGCCGGAGCCACGAGTCTCCGAGCTCTTCTTTAGTGCTTATTTAGTAATGCATTTGGCCAAATTTAATATCAATTTTGTAATCTTTTACTAATACTGTTAATTAGCACTTTATACATATTGTGTGAAATTTTATTAATTCTCGGCCTGCCCGCTGATTTCGCTTGATGCCCTTGTATATGTAATCTGGCTGTACTGTGGTGAGTTTAGCCTCAAACCACCCTTGATATTTTTTTCGAACTGTGATATAATTTGGTTTGCCGTATATTTTGTGTGTGTGTATTTTAATTGTGTATTGTATTTCTGTTCTCGAAAATTATACTACCTTGACCTATTTGATTGCGTATATGATTTGTGCCTTGCCGTTACTTTTACTTTTTCAGGTTTGGTTAGTAGCGCCTTCCGTAGTGTATCTTTTGTTTAGCAAAGCGCTGGGTTACTAGCTACTTGGCGCCCATATTTTATTTTTCAGCTAAAGCTTATCAGTCTTTTGTTTTTACCCACGACCAGCTCCGGCTGAGAAGCCGTTGGCCTTTGCTTGCTTCTTTTTAGTCGCCGTAACGGTAACAGTTGTCAAAAATGTGGTGCAACATTGCAGGTGTTATATCGTTGCATTTAATTCTAATGCACTCCATCAGCTCTTTCAAGTTATTAATCCTTTCTTTGTAGACCTCATTTTTAAGATGTCCAAAGATGCAGTAATCTAATGGAGTAAGGTCAGGTGAATTTGCTACCCCAAACCCCTCGACTAACTACTCGATTGGGAAAAAACTGCTCGAGAAATTCTAAATTTTTTCTTGTCGTATGCGCAGTGGCCCCGTCCTGCTGAAAGTAACCACCATTAAATTCATCGGGGTGCAGTTGATCCAAAAAGGGCACTAATAGCTGTTCTCGATAACGTTGACCATTTATGGTGTTATGAAAAAATATTGGTCCTATGATCCTACGACGTGACACAGCTAACCATATTCCAACTTTAACAGGATGTAAAGGAGCTTCAACATAGTTATGTGGATTATCGACTGACCACATTCTGTAGTTCTGTTTATTTACAAATCCACTTAAATGGAACCACGCCTCGTCACTAAAAAAACTTAAATCAAGAACATCGTTGTTTAAATTTTCTTGGAAAAAGTTGCAGCAATGTATTTGACTAGCATGGTCCCTTTGTCGAATTTCATGTACAACAGACACTTTATATGGATGCATGTGCAGTCGCTTCTTCAAAATGTTGTGAACAGTACTTCTAGGGACATCTGTCTGAGCTGAAATACGACGCACTGACATTTTTGGGTTTTCTACGACAAGAGCTTCGACATTTTCAATAATCTTTGGTTCAGTGGCTGGCCTTCCGGTAGACTTGCCTTTTTCTACACTTCCTGTCGCCCAAAATTTTTCAACAACGCAATGAATGTGGTGCAGTAAAACAGTTTCTTCGACAATTCTGTTAGGAAACTGCAGTCGAAACTGCTGCTTACAAGTCGCATAGGAATATTGCCATTCCCCATTTATTAACTGTCCTGATCGAAAATATGCCTCAATAATAAAAATGTTTTCTTGCACTGTGTACATTTTGTATTGTATTAACAAATATGTTATAATTAAAACTATTTGAAGTGAATATTTACTTTTTTTTGACAATTAATTAATGACAGCTCTGGATACTGCAATACCAATAACAATCTAGTGGCACATAAAAATTTACATGTAAACAAATTTCACAGGTAACTAGATGTAATTCTTTTTTAGACACTGTATAATTCGGATTGTAATTCAGTCAGTTCATTTTAGGCCGATTATACTTTCATGGAGTAGGTCCTTTGCACTATTGCACTTGAACCTTGAACACATCAAGTGATAAGGTTCTGTGGTGATAAGGCAACGGATGATTAAATAGGGCGAGGCTGCTTACGTGTAAAGCTTCGGCAGTAGTTATAATTGATGCTGATAATATAATATGATGTCGGTCAGAAATTTGAGTAGGTAAATAATATCGGAACGTACCTTCGGAATATCTGTGTAATAAAACCTAAAATGTGTTAAACTGCCCATTTACTGGATTGATTCGTGTGCCAAACTTATTGGATGTAGCACATGCATCTGGTAGATTCGGTACAATTTTCAAATCCTCTAGGTGTAGATACTAACCGCTTGTATTTTTAACTGTGTTCGGTATGTATAGCCTGTAATGTTAACAATATTTGGAAATATCTATATTTCAGTAAGCAACTTATTAAAAAGTACTTGTAATTTGAATATTATCTTCTTTCAGAATAACACCAAAATTTCAAGCTTAGCGTGACACAATAGCGATGAGGTATCTTGTCTAATTCTGCAGAGTTACGTCCAGGCTTCAGGTGAGCATATAAATAATTATCATAACAATGGTGAGACCTCATTACTAGGGATGTCGGCGGGTACCCGGGTACCCGGGCCGACCCGGGTAATAGTAAACCCGGGTATATTTTCAGGACCCGGGTACCCGACTAGTAAATTATGTAATGTCCAGAAAGTCAGCCCTTTTCGGAGAAGCTAATAAAAACTTAAAAACAATAGGAATAAGCTCTAGAAAAACAACAATGCAGCAATAACATACCACATAATGTTGCTTCTTGTTTCATATAAGGCAATAAATCCGCTCCACGGAAATATTTCAACCCCTCAATAGTACCATTAAATCGCGTCAGTATGGGTTGAAGTAATATAAACATCCTCTGTGTGATGTTGATGCTGCTATCAATTTCGGATAAAATAATAAGGCAAAATTTAAAATTTGCGGGTACCCGGGTACTGTTTTCGGGTACCCGGGTTTGATTTTAGACCGGGTACGACATCCCTACTCATTACTGATAACTTTCCACACGCCAAAAGCTGAGTGCTGGTGGCAATGAAAAAGTCCTTAGGGCTTTTCCAACGACAGTTTGCTTAGAGCAACCAGCACGATAACTCTTTGTACGAGAAAAATTATTTGTGTGTTGCCCACGTTTATATTTTGAACATTCTTACACAAAACTTATACCCGAATTGTTACGATTTAAAATTGATCGGATAAAGCAGAAAAATTGAAGTTACTTGTTTCTTCCATTTCCATTTCTAATTATGACACCATTCACGGTGTTGACAAGCATTCTTGAGGCGGTTATTGCTTGATGAGCATCGCTAGGGTGCGATCATAATATTAAACGCTGATTTTGATAATTTGGAACATAACAACCAAAGAAATGGTGTCCTTATTTTCGGTATAAAAAAAGTAGTTATAGATTTATTTTTGAATAAAATGAAATTGGAAATTTGTAAAGAAGCCATCAGTCATACACATTGAATTGGTGCAAAGGGGAACCACATGTCTGTCAAGGTCAGGCCTATTGTAGTTAAATTTTAAGTTACAAAAAGTAGCAATGTGTTTGGAAACAAGAAGATACTATCCTCTGACGTCACTATACATGAAGATCTAACAAAAGAAAAATGCTTAATGTTACACTAACAGCCGTATGCATAGTCGCTCGCCGGAGTTTTGCTACGAGAATTAAAACAAACGGTAAAACAATGCACGCTCGTTACTATGGCTTTCGGCGGAGCGCCGGCGACACGCTGGACACGTGAGCGATTATGCAATGTAATTCTTGTACACCACGTAGCAAAACTCCGGCGAGTCGCTGGCGAACGACTATGCATACGGGTATAAGCCTGTCTGTTTAGGAACTGTTTATTTACAACTGTGTTATAAGTATCATACAGATTGTAAGTTATGCAACCTATTATACAAACATGTATAACTATCAGGTAACCAAATAAGTTCGTGCGTTTTTTTATGGTAAAATATAAATATTTATTAAGAAACGATAATACACTATTATTCATCGAAGTAATTACCATCACACTCAATGACCTTTTGCCAACGTGACACCAATTTTTGTATGCCGGTATTGTAGAACTTTATGGATTTTGAATCGAAAAATTGATGGACTGCATTTATTACATCAACTCGAGTTTTGAACTGCCTATGCCTCATATAGTTGTCAAGAGAAAAAAAAAGGTGGTAATCACTTGGCGAAATGTCAGGAGAGTATGGAGGGTGTGGCAACGTTTCCCAGCCAACTTCGGAATTTTTTTCCCGGGTCACTCTTGCGGTATGCGGCCTGGCGTTATCCTGTAAGAATACCACTTTCTTTCTATTGATCAGAGAAGGCTGTTTTTGGATGAGTGCTGCTTGTACTCGCTGAAGCTGTTGACAATACAAGTTAGCAGTGATGGTTTGACCCGTTTCCAAAAACTCATAATGGACAATTCCTGTTGCTGTCAACCAAACACACAATAAAATCTTGTTTGGGTGCAAGGAAGCCTTGGGAGTGTGTGGTACCGAATCAGTAGGCGACAACCAATGATACGAGCGCTTAGAATTTGAGTACAATATCCACTTTTCGTGGCAGGTTAACAGCCGATCAAGAAAAGGTTCATTATCGTTGCGTGAAATGTTTGCCGAACAAATGGTAAGACGACTTAATTTGTTATCATTTGACAAGTCATGTGGGACCCATTTGCTTAACTTCCACGTGTTTCCTAGCTGATGAAGATGCAAACGAATAGTTTCATCACTCACATTGAACCTTTCTGCAAGCTCTAGGCACGTTTTCCTGGAATTTGGCTCCACAACTTGTTGAATATCCTCGTTGTTAATGATCTTCAGTCTCCCAGAGCGTGCTTCATCGGTCAAGCTGTGATCTCCCGAAGAAAATTTCTTGAACCACTTCTGTGCTGTTTGATCACTTACGGCATCATCTCCGAATGCGCTACATCTTTTTTGCGCCGCCACTGCAGCTTTGGTACCGAGTTTGTACTCATACAGTAAACAACCTCGAATTAAAGTTTTATTCGTTGCCATTCTCAACTATCTAAAACTAGGATTTAAACAATTGTCACCAAATGTGTATGTATCCGATAAAAGAAGGATTCATACTAAAGTAGATGACAGATAACAAACAAGTGCTATCGATCAACAACGTAAAAATATTCATGGCACTCTGCTGTATACAAAAACTGCACGAACTTATTTGGTTACCTGATATAACCTAACATCTCCCTTATTAACAATGAAACAGAAAATACAAATATTTGATTAGTACAATTCGAAGTCTTGGAATTTTTGTGATATTTTGATATTACGTTTGCTTGCTGTTGTTAACCGAGTGGTTGTGTTATTGTTTACACTATTATCTACATCTGATGTTGTACCTTGAACTATTTCACTGTTTTCAGCACTATTACTTGTATTTGTTGCACTCTCTGTCTCTGCACTTTCACTTTCAACTTCGCTCTTATTTTCTAATACATAGCTTGTTACAAATTGAGATTCTAGAAAATGCATTTTTGTATCTTTGCATGTTTTAATGTAGTATTTATTGCATATGATGAATGTTCCGTCTTCTCTTACAATTTTGTATGTCCTATTCCTAACCTTATCTATTATTTGCTCTTTTTCCCAAAGGCCTTTTGGCTTGCCTTGAATCCAAACTATGTCGTTTTTATAAAATTGTTCACGAAATTTCACACATTTTTTTATTGTAAAATTGTGAAATGTGAAGCATTTTCTATTTTGAAATGCCATTCTTTGGCAAATTGATTAAATTTTGAGCTGGTGAATTGACTACCACCGTCAGATACTACAATCTGTAGTATGCCATGCCTTGTAAAAATGACTTTTAATTTATTAATTACATTTTCAGCTGTTAAATTATTATTAAGGTTTGCAATTTCGGGAAACTTAGAATAATAATCCACTGCGATTAAATAATTGTTTCCATATAATTCGTATATGTAGAGTCCTAGCTTTTGCCAAGGTTTTTTTAATTATTTGGTGGGGTATCATTGTTTCTTTTTTGTTTGAATTTGAATATATGTTGCAACTTCACATTTGCTTATTAAATTTTCAACATCTGTGCTAATATTGGGCCAATATACTGAACCGTTTGCTCTGGCCATACATTTTTTATAACGTAAATGACCTGTGTGAATGTCTGACAATAATTTATTTCGCCAAGTTTTAGGTATGATTATTTTATTAGCCATGTAAATTAAATCATCGTTAGACTGAGTTATTTCAGACTTAATTTTATAGTAACATCTTAAATCATATGGGGTTTTACTTCCATTTTTGGGCCAACCATTTTCAATGTAATTTTTTATGAGTTTTAATTCGTCATCATTTTCAGTGGCAATCGATAATTGTTTAATTTTTCTATCTGAAATTTGGATGTTGTTTTGTACAACACATACCTGAATGTTGAAGTTTAAATTTTCTTCAAGTGTTTTATTTATATTGATTCTGGATAATGTATCTGTTATAATTAATTCTTGGCCTGGTTTATATACTAGATCAATATTAAATTTTTGTAATGAAAGTAACATTCTTTGCAATCTTGGAGGACATAAATTTAAAGGTTTCTTAAAAATGGCTATAAGGGGTTTATGGTCTGTTTCTACTGTAAATCGTTTACCATACGCATATTGATAAGATTTTGTTCCTAAACAGATTGCTAGTAATTCCTTCTTTATTTGTGCGTATCTTGACTGTGGTTCGGTCATTGCTCTCGACGCGTATGCACATGGTTTATTATTCTGCATTAAGACTGCACCTAGTCCATGATTGGACGTATCTACTGAAATTGTTACGGGTTCTTCAGGATTAAAAAAATTATAAAATGGGTTCCAAAGCAATTACAGTTTTTAATTTATTAATGCTTCATCTTGTTCGTTAGACCAAATGAAATGAATATTTTGTTTAAGTAAATCGCGCAGGGGCTTTGTTGTTTCGGAAAGGTTTTTTATAAATCTATTTACATAAGTTACCATGCCTAAAAATTTTTGTAATTTTGGCTGTGGCATGTTTTTAATGGCTTCTACCTTTTCATTATCAACAGTGATACCATTTTTACCAAATTTTAAACCTAGGTACGTAACTTTCTTCATTCCAAATTCACATTTTGCCAAATTAAATTTTACATTATTTTGTGACGCTACTTCAAAAACTTGTTTTAATATTGAATCATGTTATTTTATTGTCTTCGCATGTATCAAGATATCGTCGATGTAAATTTTGACACCTGGTATTTTAAAAAAGTTTGAGAAACATTCCGGGAACACCTCACTTGCCACTTTTATACAGAATGGCAATCTTAAACATTTATATCGACCATAAGGGGTACCAAAAGTACATAATTGACTAGATGCTTCATCTAGTGGTATGTGCCAAAATCCGCTAGCAGCATCTAAACCACTACGTATTGTTGATCCATTTAATTTTGCAGAAATTTCATCTACAGTAGGTAATTTGTATTTACAGTCTTTTATTTCTTCATTTAAGTGTTTTGGGTCTAAGCAGATTCTTAAGGAACTAGCTGAAACCCGCGGCATTTAAAATGTACGACAAATGTAATAACTTTTGTTGCACTAAAGACAGTTTTAAAAGTACGCTAGAGATTGGCAGTAAGGAAAAGTTCCAAAAAATATATTTTCAAATGGAAAGTCTCTGGAAAGGAAACGCTCGTCTCTGGAAGGCGTCCTAATTAATACGACGTTGTTGGATGCAGTAAAAAAAAATCAGGAAAGAATTAATACTCTTATGAGATTATATGTGAGAATTATTTGTGCCACCGAAATAATTTTCAGCTGCTTGCAATCTGTGTTTCTTTTCAGGTTTAATCCGTTGAGGCGTTGAGCGTCATAAAAATATAAATGCGGTAACTCAAGTCTCCAGTTACGCCGTTACTGTTATTGTTAAATAACTCGATTAATTATTATTTCTTTGTCATTTTAAACTGGCATTATTATTATTATCTCTATAATAGCAACCATAAGTAACTGTTTATAATGTTTATATGCTAGCGAGTTGTTCTTAAATCGCTAGTGAATTAATAGTAGATTGTTCTACAAGTTAAGAAAAGTGAGAGTTTTCCGGCGAATGTAAAAGTTTTACGTGAGCATGGAAGAATAACTTTTCCAATGTGTTGAACATGCAATGTTTCCGTGTAATTGACAAAAATATCTTTTTAAATAATTTTGGTCAAAGTATGGAAGCGTAATATTTACTGTACTGTATAAATACAGAGTCCGGCAACAAAGCGGGGGTGGAAGATATTTCTAAAACGATGAGAGTTACATGAATATTGTGTACATAAAAGTTGTAGGTACGAAAGTGGTGCACATTACTAAAATAGTTTTGATTATACAGGGTGTCGCAAAAAAGTATGGCGAATCAAACTTACTTTTTTTTAAATAGAATGCCCTATATTTGGGTAGGTAGCTTAAAAGTTTTGTATTGAAATACTCATCATTTTCAGATAAAGTTGTATGGGTCTAACGTCAACTGTTTTGGAGATATTAACGATTTTATGCAAAAAAATGCTGAACTTCAAGGCGACTGCTTTAAGCGACAGAAAACAATTGAATGAAGGAAAACGTTACCAAAAAATTATGATTTTTGTAAACTATCTTTCAAGTGTAAAATGGTGGATCTGGGTATTAATGTTATATAGGGTGCTCAATATTTGCAAATTTAATAATTTCGATTATTTTTCAAATGGAACGCCTTGTATATTTTTGTATTTTTGAAGAGCCCTTTTAATGAGCTTTCTTTTGATATGTTACTTCATACTTCTAAGTTCAACTGTTTTTCAGATATGCCTGTTTGAACATAAAAACAATTTAAACCCCTTAAGATGCTTTATTTCAAGGGATAAAAACAAACGCCCTTAAAATAGTGATTTAAACGCACGATCTCTCTAAAAATAAAAGCACAAAATCCAGGTTTAGAAAATATAAATTCAGTCAGTGTTGATACAGGAAATTATAAACACGAAAAAAAACGATAAATGCAGGAATAAATTAATTCCACGGTCAAATTAAATCAGATAAAAAAAAAGCCAATACACCAAAAGCTTATACGTAATTACACTAAATGTTCAAATAGTTCTCCTTTCCTGCTCTGAGTATTAAAGCTGTACAGAGAATTCATAATCTGCAAATATAATTAGTTTGATTTATTTAAATGGAACACCCTGTATATCCCTGTATTTTTAAAAAGTACTTTTAATGAGCTTTCTTCTTCCACTTCATTTCCTATCTCAAAATTCGGTCGTATTGGTTATTTCTAGTTTTGAGTTCTGGTTCAATTTTTGTATTTTAAGCTTGGTTTTATCTTTTGTTTGAAGAATTCAAGTGTTTAAATCATTATTTTAAAGGCGTTTGTTTTTTATCCCTTGAAATAAAGCATCTTAAGGGGTTTAAATTGTTTTTTATGTTTAAACTCGCATATCTGAAAAACAGTTGGAACTTAAGAGGTATGAAGTAACATATCAAAAGAAAGTTAATTAAAAGAGCTCTTCAGAAATACAAAAATATATAGGGCGTTCCATTTGAAAAAAAAATCTAAATTAAATTTGCAAATATTGAGCACTCTGTATAACATTAATACCCAGATCCACCATTTTACACTTGAAAGATAGTTTACAAAAATCATAATTGTTTGGTAACGTTTTCCTTCATTCAATTGTTTTCTGTCGCTTACAGCAGCCGCCTGAAGTTCCGTAATTTTTTGCATAAAATTGTTAATATCTCCAAAACAGTTGACGTTAGACCCATACAACTTTATATGAAAATGAAGAGTATTTAATACAAAACTTTTAAGCTACCTAATTATACTTTTTTGAGACACCCTGTATAATCAAAACTATTTTAGTAATATGCACCACCTTAGTACCTACAACTTTTATATACACAATATTTATGCAACTCTCATAGTTTTAGATATATCTTCCACCCCCGCTTCGTTGCCGGACCCTGTATAAATTAACCATTATACATTATAGAATAGAGCTTACTTGAAAATGGATGAATCTGTTATTAATTCATTTAGTTCATTTTTAGGTGAAATCAATATGATTTTGAGCAGTTATGAAAAATATCGAAAAGTCACTTTTTTTAATGTCACCAATGGCAATGTGAAAAAATAATACATTATAAGAAAAAGAAAAGCATAATTTTTCCCAAGATGTGAGTTTGCAGCTCAAGGGCGATGCCGAGCACTACAAATACACAGAGGGAAAAATGGTGTTCTGCCCTGCCGTGTATATACAATTTTTTCAACCGCCAGGATCAGAACCATAAGAAACATATTTTTCATTCTCCCCTCTACGAAAGTGCCATTTTCGATTTTGATAAGGCAATTGAAAGCGAAAGTAAAATATGCTAAGTGATGGGTTGCTAGGTATGAAAAACTTTCGTGCCCTGGACGACAAAAAGCAAAAATGTCAACATCATTCGTTGCATACCATGCCATGAAACTTTCGTAAGCTTGATTGTACCGACCTTTGGATTTGTCCGGCAACAAACTTCTGCACGCAATGTTTGCAGCTTCTTTAATGAAATTCATGTTAAATTATGACAGACTATTCAATGATATTTGACAAATGTCATAAAATAATGCTTTTGTATTGTTACCAAAGTAACGTTAACGACAAGTCACCTGTCTTACTAATTTTATTATAATCACAAAAGTCATTGTATTTTATTAAATATTGAGGGGAGAATGAAAAGTTTAATACATTACACGCTGCGTAAGCTCTTTCAGGTGCTCGGAGTTTTTAAACAGTCTCGGCTACGCTTACGCTTCGCCTCGGCCATTCAAAAACACCTCACACCTAAAAGTAAGCTTTCGCAGCTTGTAATGTAAATAACTATTTCGACGACTGACATCGAAAGTAGATTTTTCTCACTGTCATTTGACAACAGAAAGTTGACATTTGCCGCTGAGCGTGCGTTTTCATCACTTTGCCGCTCGCCGAGCGTTTTGGGTTTCCGCGTGAACAAAATAGGTAGCCAGGTCCGAATGTTTCCTTGACAATGCCCGTCATTTGTCGAAATAATCGCGTCACATGTCTAATAGACTGTGCGAGTAATGTTAACTTGATTGTCAATTAATATTTGCAATAAAATGAAATATGATATTTTCCATTAATAATAGCGGTGATATCAGAAAAACTGAACGAAACAATCCGTTCGTGTGTGGCTGAAGTCGTTGTTCGTTTTTACCCGTACAGTTTTGCCCGTGCAGACAAAACTGCCAGAAAAGAACAACGTCTGTGGGGCCCTTAACTTATTGATATTTCATCACCATGCGGTACATAACCGTGGATTTTTTGTATTATAAGTATGAATTTAGTTGTGTTTTATATAAAAAGAAACAATATTCACCATTTATATCAAAAATAAAGAAATTGTAGCGAAAAAATGTAGATACCGCCTTTTGACTTTAAATTGCAACAATCGACCGAACACTAAATACAGATTGAAAAAGCGGCATCTACTTGACAATGTTGTATAATGGAAGACTTGATACTATTAATTTAATGAAATGGCAGTTGGCCGTATCTGAACATTTGCGTCCACGAAAACAGACAATAAAGGCGGTATCTAACAAAAGAAAAGAAGAAGGCGGCTTCTACACGCAGATACTGCTTTTTACTTTTGCATTTTGCATATGACGCCTTCTTGCGCTTTATAAGTAACAAAATTTCTGTAGACAATTTTTTCTGAAATTTGTGATCCAATGAAATTAACTCTTTTCTAGTCATGTGGGAAAAATCAACCAATTAGATTATCCTTACATTGAAAACTACCCATGGGTTGTTATCACTTTGTGTACAGCAGTCAGTGCGGGTTGCTATGTTACGTCAAGTTTTTGACAGTTTGCAATGCAGTATTTTAAGATGTCATATTCTTTTTATAATTGCACTTCCACTAAATAAATGTAGATAAATGCTTTCAAGGGCAAAAAATTGTCTAACCGAATATCTCTCGACCGCTGGCGTCGGGCTGTTCCCAAGCAACGTGCTTTCGAAACCTGCAATAAAATTATTGCGTAATTATCACTGTCCTTGGGATATTATAGCTGATAAGTACCACATTTTTTCATCTGAAAATCATAGTTACAGTGCAGATATCGATTTGTTACTTATCTAAAATGATTGGAATTTTGTACCAATTCCAACGATACCAATAACTCAATTTCGATTTTTTTGTAGATACCGCCTTTTTGCTTATGACGGCAGTATTGAGCTATACACATTTCAAACTAAATTAATCTTAATAGATTCCAAACTTGGGGAGCTCACGGTTTTCTGTATTTCTTAGGTAATCTTCAAAATGTCGCTATAATAAAGGAAACAAATTGTTATTCTTCATGTATCGGCATACCTGAAAATCAGCACGTATGCAGGTTTATTACCGACATCGTGGTACAACGCCAACTCTTTTTACTGCAACGTTTCATGCTCTCAAAGAAAGTAGATGTCTTCCAAGCGTTAGCATTCAGGATGTTGCTGAGCAGCAGTTGTTGAATTATAGCTCAATGTTGAATTATAGCTCAATGGTTTTCTGTATTTCTTAGGTAATCTTCAAAATGTCGCTATAATAAAGGAAACAAATTTTTATTCCTCGTATAATCCTTCGTTGATCGGCATACCTGAAAATCAGCCCGCATGCAGGGTACAACGCCAACTATGTGGTATATTTGCAGCGCAATCAAAGCGATGCACAACAATTTGCAAAAGTTTCGTAGTCAAAATAATGTATAGGTTATGTGTAAACACCAGAGTCAAAGACACATTTAATACGCTCAAAAAGTACGGCTTCAATATTTCCTTGCTTCGGCCGTTGGTTGCATTCAGTAACTCTCATTATTATTGACCAAAATTCACTTACCTTTGAAGCTGTGTCAACAGTTTTGAAAAAACACAGGTAATATGCATAATAAATAATTGTTTTCTGTGATAATATCGCTATTAAAAGTTAAGGGAAGTTTGTTTACAAAAACCCGAAAATAGAAATAAACGAATGCAACCGTGGTACTTTTAGTTGTGTAAACACGGCTTTTAGTTTTCTGCATTATTATAAGTGATTATCCGACTTTTTTACTAATACAAAAGAATTTACCCAATCAGCATGTCCATTTACTTTTTTAATTATGTTCGATTTTGTCAGTTCATCTAATGTCTTTTTAAATTGATTCTGAAGCGCAATAGTATATTACATACCGAGGTGGAAATTGTTTCATTCCTGTCGAGAGATTAAGTAGTTAACCGAGACGCGTAGCGTCAAGGTCAACTTTATCTCGAGACAGGAATGAAACTTTTCACCGTGGTAGGTGTACTATTTTATTCGCAACCACTTTATTCTAAACAATAATTGGAAAAATTATTATATTATGATACGACAGGTTGTGACGCGCATGAATGGATGAACGAGATTCCCAGTGTCCCTACCTACACAACGGTCGGAAATGGATCGCGCATGAATGGATGAACGATATTCCCAGTGTCCCTACCTACACAGCGGTCGGGAATGGATTCATTTCCAACCGCTGCGACGGCAATGACTTTTCCGACCTGTTGGAATGTTACAAGTTGGGAATAGCTCATTTTCCAACTTTTTAAAAGTCAGTAATGATCTTATTACATATATGGTTGCGAATAAAAGGTATTTTCCTTACGGGATTAATAACTGGAACTGCATTTTCTTTGAGCTCTATGTGATAAGGTTTGTTAATTTCACCTATGCCTTCAAACAGTGATTTATACTTGTCAATTATTTTTTTATAATTACATTTACTATTTTCTTGCACCGAATAAATTGTTTTTAATTGAACATTTTCATGCAACTTAATAATGTCTAATTTTATACATGCATCTAAACCTAATATTGACTCATGTATGTTGTTTGTTACATAAAATTCGATTTCTTGAAGACGTTGATTACCTAATTTAATTTCTAAATTACATTTACCCAATATTGGAATTTTCTCTCCCGTGTATGTTATTAGCGTTTTATTCGTTCTTCTAATTTTGTTGCAATTAAATTCGCAATGCTCGAAATTATGCAATGAATTGATATTGATGGTAGCACCAATGTCTACCTTGAAGGTAACAAAGGAATTTACATTTTTGTTGATGCTTAAACTAATTGTACAATAATTGTGATTACTACTTGATTAAATATTATCTACTACTAAACATTCATTGTTTGTTGAATCATGATAAATTTGATTCACAAATTTACGTCTATTTCTGCAAACATTTGAAAAATGATTTAGCCTTTTACAAATCTTGCATGATTTCCCATATGCAGGGCATTGATTAATTAAGTGATCTCTTTCGCATTTTGAACATTGCTTGTTTTGTTTACCTGCGTACGAACCATTGTTTGCGTTTGTTGCCGCCTGATTTAACCTTGAACTCGAAGCTGACCGTTGACGATGTTGAGTTGGCGGGAAAGACTTTCTTTTGTTCACTGCATCTATTTCTTTCTCCCTCGTGCCGCTGGTAGGAGCAACCTCTTTGTTTTGCATGAATTTTATTTTTTTTCTGGTGTTTGGGGTGATGACACAGCATTCGATGACTTTGTCCAAGTCGTTGTCATAGTTTTGAAGTAGCTTTTCCCGGAGGTCGTCGTGCTTGATACCTATTATTACCATTGTTTTTATTAGTTCATTTGTTAATTGTACATTTCCGAATTCGCACTGCTTCCCTTTATTTTTTCGATTTTTTGTTCCTGGCCTTGCCTTGTTGTAAAGAACCTATATCGTTCGTAGGTTAAATTCTTTTTGGGCGCAAATTAGGCCTGAAACTTATCTTTTAACGATTGTATCTTGTTCTTTTCTTCCTCCAAAAACGTGAAAGTATTGAATATCTGGATAGCTTCTTCCCCTAGACCAGTGGTTCCCAAACTTATTTGTCCTACCGCCCCCTTTTCAGAAAAAAAATTACTCAGCGCCCCCTGGAAATCTACATTCTTTAAGCGAACAAACAGAAAGATATTGTAGTGGTAGCTTTAGCTTCTTGAGACTGATAATAAGAGTATTTCTAGGTAGGAAATTATTTTGAAAGAAAATTACAAGAGGGAATTTATACATTAAAAGTACAACATAAATATTTAAGAATTGTTTAATGAATGATATATTAGATACAGTTACTGTTAAATTGTGAATAGTTTATTAAAAAGGTTCGAGCATATAAGGTGATTTAGTTGGGATAGTTGTTTGGTAACATCCGAGCTTAGACTTCATTTTGTAGGTATTAACTGACAATCAGAATAACGTGAAAGCCAAACTCAAATAATTATCTAAAAAAGTCAATTATGAAATGTTATAATAAAATATACCATATAGAAATTTTGTATAAATTTTTATTGCTAGAGAAAATAATATTTTTAAAATAAACAAATCTTTTCTGAATTTCTAAATTGTATTTTGAGTAAAAGCAAATTTGAATAATAAAAGCCCTTTATTATAATGGTATTTACTTTATGAATGGTGTATTAAAGGGTGTGATAGAGTAAAATTAAAGAAACGGAGAATAAACAGACTGAATAATTAAAGTAACAAATGATGAAGAAGAATAAGAACATTTAATAATGGTAAATAGTCTTCATGGATTAAATAAATCTGTAACTTGCATTTTGTGTGTTTATTTGGAATGTTACACTACAGATGAAATATGAACGAATGGTTTTTCTAATTCTTCTTACCTTCTCTTCCCTCTCTAAGCTTTCACCGCCCCCTTATTTTTATTCACCGCCCCCCCCCCCCAAATGCACCAGATGCTACTATCGCCCCCCTGGATCGTTCCAGCGCCCCCCAGGGGGCGATATCGCCCACTTTGGGAATCACTGCCCTAGACAATGGAGCAATTGGGCACAGTGAATTTTCTCGGGCTTGGTGTCTAGTTCACTCGCCGTCGAATAAATTTCAAAGCGTTGCAACCATGCTTTTCAATTTTCTGCATTGTTGCCCGTTAAATTAATTGGTGGAATTGGCGTTTTCAGATCCATAATATTATTTACTTTGAAACTTCTTTCTTTTACTTTTATTTATTGATTATTTAATTTATGTAGTTAATAAGCAGCTTTATATTGACACTGACTGCGCCATGTTACACTAAGCCTGTCTGTTTAGGAACTGTTTATTTACAACTGTGTTACAAATATCATACAAATTGTAAGTTATGCAACCTATCATACAAACATGTATTAACTTTAACCTAATACTTAACGTATAACAAAATGCTTTAGAGAGGTTATGCTATCAAAATGTCAGGACCTCAGATAGAAGAATTTTCATAAAAAGTAGTAGGGGAATTAAAGATATTACTACAATGGACGAGCTTGACAAATAATTTACTAACTAATTAGAAGTAATAATGTGAAGTACACATATAGATACCAATTATTGGTGTTTCTCGTTTTTTTTATTGTTTATAGTTGTGATTTTTATATTATTTGTTTTTTAAATTTGTATTTTGTTGTTCAATTTCTGATTACATTATGTTTTTTTTGTTCTTTTTGTGTGGACTATGATATATACCTAAGGAGAATCATCTTACAAAAGACAAAGGGGTGGCATTATACATCAAAAATATTTTTGACAACACCGCCTATACTAAATTTCAAATAAAAATGCAGTAGATGGCGCTCTAAACTCAAACTCAGTTTTACACTTGGAAAATATAAGTTTGTGACTGCTCGTATTTTACAATAATTTCATTCTATATAATTCAAATAAACGTAGGCCAGCTTCTTTTATCCACTATTTATCGGTTTTCCTCTTATATTTTTAGGATTCATACCTAATGTCAAATTAACAATTTAGAAAAAATATTTGATTTTCAGATGGTTGTAATGATGATTTTGTTTTGACCGATCACGGCCATAGTTATACTTACTACTTAGTTCCAAGTACTGCATGGTTACCTATTTGAAATTTAGTATAGTTGTAGAGCTATTACTAGATCAATTTTAGACCTCTAAAGTGGCCTATAATCCACTAGTGAGGTACCATAACCCACTAGTGAGATACAAAGCATATGTCACTCACTACGGTATTGTTGGTAGCACTGTCAAACTATATCAAATTCGAGATTTACAGGTTAAGTTTTGCGCCAGCGTGTGTCAGATAAAAAACAAAACCTAACTTACTAACCTCAAATTTGACATAGACCGATGATACACTTCAGTATTGCCAAATGTATAACATGAATCACAGGCGACTCTGTAAATGTATTTGATCTCTCGGTACTTTCCAATTTGTCACTATAACTTTTCACGGTTTAGTACAGTAAAATTGGCGATTCCTCCTGCCCAGTGGTTCAGAGTCATTAGACAAGTGTAAAACCAAAAAGGCGTCACCCCACCCCTTGCCAAACAGCCGCCATCTTGATAACAATTGAATTTGTTTTTTCTCGCGATCCATCGGTCGCACAGAAAAAGTTATTGAACAAAAAATATTGGAAATAAAATTCTACACATTTTTTATCTTTGCCGTAATACCGAGAAGTTGGTATTTAAAACGGTAGAGGGCGACAAAGTTACCAAAAATCTGTTCCGCCATTCTAGCGCTGTGGGGGTGGTTTTTTCCGAAAATTGCGAATGTGAAAGTTGTAGTGCTTGAAAAAATATACACGAATCTCTTTTAATAATGTGATTGATTTAAATAGTCTCCGAGTGACAGCCCTTCAAAGTCCGCGCAGCGCGGAGAAGTGGAGAGATGTAAATTATTTATATCCCGCACTTATTATAACTAACGAGATGCCATGTCTGCCATTTGGTTAACATAAAGAAAACCATTATCGCTCGTACTATTATCCATTTTTAATCAGAATACAATCACGAAACAGCACTCGCAATCGTATTCACGGATTTTTCCAAGAATTTTTCACATTGCGTTTATAACAAGTTGTGAGCTCTTTGTTCAATAAAAGTTTTAGCAACATTTCTATCATGGTCGATAATGACTCGGTTGTGTTCGAGGCTCCGAACCAAGACGAAGAAACAGCACCAAAAAAAGAAAACGTGTCTGAGTCGACTACAATATATCTTAGGGTTTATGCAAAAAGAAATTACTTTCAATATACGAGCCCAAAATCAAATCATTTGGCACAGTTAAGATTTTTCCGGTATCTTTTTGTACCCACAAAAGAAAATCTTCTTGGTCAATATTCTTACATCGCAATTGTAGACGTTTTTAGCAGTATTATAACAGCTTTAACAATAACAAATTACAAAAAGTAGTCGGGAAACACTAACTTTAATAAATATTATACACCAAGTGAATTAAACATATGTTTATTCACGAAAAGATGTTGAGCTCACGAGCACGTAATGCGAGTGAGATCATATCTTCGACTTAATAAATGTTTAGTTCAGGTGGCGTATATATGTTTTTATTCAATTTTGACGAAATTTTGAATAAAAAATTTAAAAAATATTCAAACTAAGATATAAATTTGCCCATTCATCGTCGATTTGATCTAAATTTTAGTAATTATATATTACACACTACAAAGAGAAAGAATAATTGAATGTAAATATTTGTAGATAATAAAAATATGTTGTTCTTCATTGAAACTTTTTTAATTCTCTAATGAATTAAACGTTTTTAATTCTCTAGTGAATTATAGACTGTTTATGAAGGTTATGGAGTTAATAATGTCACTATAAACTGTCAAAATTGAATAAAATGAATTACCGATTCATTTCATTTGGCCCAAACGATCAAAATTTAATTTCGTTTACCGTAGCATGTTTTAGTTGAAGTGAAACAAGCTGTTTGTTGTTTAATAACATATAGACAGTCGGGTGTCTGTATTATTTTTGCAGAAATGGCACGTGGTAAAGCAATTGTCAATTTGTTGAATTTTGGTCATTCCTGTGGCAAAATTTACAAACAATTGCAATTATCATATTATATAATAAATATTACACCAGCAAATTTAAGAGCTTTATGGATCTGAGCCAAATGTTATCATTCTGGGCTCATATACTCCTTTCCCATCATTTTCATTTCTTTTACCTATCGCGGCAATGACCAAAAATGTGTAGAATTTCTGTAGGTTGTGAAAACCTATTCACATTGAAACTACTTGAGTGACGTGACGATTTTATCTCGCAAAAGAGAAATGGTTACTTCGCTGCGCCGGAATATATCGTACACTTCCCACGCTGCGCGGACTTTGAAGGGTTGTCACTCGGAGACTATTTAAATCAATCCCATTATTAAAAGAGATTCGTGCATATTTTTTCAAGCACTACAACTTTCACATTCGCAATTTTCGGAAAAAACTACCCCCACAGAGCTAGAATGGCGGAAACAGATTTTTGGTAACTTTGTTGCCCTCTACCGTTTGAAATACCAACTTCTCGCTATCGCGGCACCGATCAAAAATATGTAGAATTTTATTTCCAACATTTTTTGTTCAATAACTTTTTCTGTGCGACCAATGGGTGGCGAGAAAAAACAAATTCAATTGTTATCAAGATGGCGGGTGTTTGGCAAGGGGTGGGGTGACGCCTTTTGGTTTTACACTTGTCTAATGACCCTAAACCACTGGGCAAAAGGAATCGTCGCGGCCAATTTTTTTAAGGTGACGGGGTATTTACCGACAATTTTACTGTACTAGTTGTCAATACAAAATTATTGTTCTTTAGATATTTATTCAGTTGTTGGGTAAAATTTTGTAGGGCATGCGTGTGTTACTACCAATAATTCACTCGACAAATGACCCCTCTGGGCGTGGCAGTCTCGAGTGCTCAACTTTTCTCTCGTGGATTATTTGTAATATAACACACTTATACAATAAATAACTATTAATTGCTCAGTAATATCCTCTGATACCGATGTTGAATAATTGTGGGTTAAAATAGTTCTTGATAAAAAATCTTATTGTTTTGGAGTAACATACAAATCGCCGACATGACCAATGCAGTTTTAGAAAGAGATTATTTGGTTTCAGTAGGCGACTTTAATGTTAACATGTTTCAGACTGAAAATGCAAATACAAATAAAATGCTGTCACTATGTAGCTCCTTAGATTTGACACAAATAATAGATGCATGTATTCGCATAAAAACTAGTTTAATGTTAAGTAGTAATGCACGTAATATTAAAGACAAAGATAAATGCAGTTTAAACTATCTTAAAGGTCATAAGTTTATTTATTACATAACTTGTATTGATAAGCAAAACTCATAAAAAGCAGTACATTTCTTGCGATTATGAAATTCAGACTTACTTACAACAAATTCCATTTTATCATTTTATTGAAATAAATGATATCGACGAAAAAGTAAAGTCTTGAACAAAAGTATCGTGTGTTAAAAAAAAAACTCATTTGCAGCATGCCATGATCAAATAGAAGTTTGCCGTAACTTGAGATATACCGATTGATGCAAATGAACTACCAAGTCAGAGAGAACTAAATTACATCTCGACCTTGAACTATTTTCCTAAAGATATATAAAACACTTCACAAAAACAATTTTTATTGACCGTTATGATCATTACACTCGTTGTGTACATGTCATCTTATTTTCCTTTTTGCTTGATACAAGTAAACTTAATGCAGTGTACACTTTTGCCTGTCACAGTGGCAGATTTTTTCATCAAAAAATGCAATCTGACATTCACCTACAGACTTAAGTTAAGACATGACTAGATTTTCTATCTTTCTTTCCAAGGTCTACCCTAAATTAGTTTTTTTTTAAAACACGATATTATAAACGCAATTGATTTACATACACTTTTAAAAACGTTAAAATTTCGAAAATGTTCCGCTCCATAGTTTACGAATAATCTTAAATTCCTAATGTCTTTACAAGATAAAAAGGCCAGTGTGGCCGAGCTAGGGAGCACGGCTGCGGTGTCACGGTATGTGGTTTCATCTTCACATCTGGTAACTGGCAGGCGGCCCACTCAGTCGCTTTAAAAATTGAGTACTGAAACCACGGTTGTAGAAGTAGGGAAAGTAAGGCAGTCATCGAAGGCGTGATGTTAACCACATTACCCGGTATGCTATTAACGGTGTGCCAGATGACTGGGTTCGGAAAGAGACATTTTGACGGCCCTGACCCGCCGTGTTTCAGGCCATATTCCTCCATGTGGAATAAAGCGCTCTGAACTGTACTTTTTTACGAAATAAAGCATAATAAAAGAACTAAATTAATTAAACATTGGGATTATTATATCAACTTGAGAAATATGGCAACGGAGACTTAGTTTAGAAAAAAAGCTGACTTCGAATTGAAAATAACTAAAAGCAACAGTAACGAAAATAAAATGCGGTAAGAAATAAAAATGCTAATATTCACAGTAACAAACAAGTCAGTGATATTCCCGACTACCTTAAAAATGGTAATTGTACTAATCAGTATTTTATTAATTCTGTTCTTGCAATTGACATGAATTCAAAAAACCATGTAGTCTTTAATTATTTATTGTAAAATTATCACTACTAAAGCTTCCAAGTACCTTTGCCGCAAAATCACATATCGAACGAATGTGCACAATCTTAATTTACATCATAGGAGTATTATATCTATTCCTTTTCATTGTACTGCGTTATAACAGAGGCTTTGGTTTTCGTATGTGTAATATTTGTGTTTTTTACAATCAGTTATCTTTTGAATTGAAAGAACTTTGAATTTCAAAATTTAAATCAAATTATAAGAAAGCAGTTGTGGAGCAAATGACTTAGATGTAAATACTGTATCATACATGATAACGCATCATAATCAAATTATAGCAACATCAAAATAGTCTCCCGAAATATTATCTTATAGGAAGTGGAAGAGCAGTAACCATATTGGCTACTGAATTACCCCTTTTATCCTAAATTTGTTACAATTATTGTAGTAAAAAACTTAGTACATACTATTTTTGGGACAATAAATTCATTTATTATTATTGTTTCAGTAGTACCGGATGTTACCAGTTGTGGAAATTTAGTTATAATTCAGTCACAATGTTCTCTCCTCCTAGTAAGCTTTGTTCGAGTGGCATTTTTTTTGTACAATAGGAAATAAATTGGCCTGACAACATTGGATTATGTTATTTTCAATTTGTGTTTATGGTTTTTTATGGCTTTTACTGTTGCTAATTAAATGTTTGACTGTAAGTACGTATAATTTTTGGCATTTGTTGTGAAAAATAAATTTTTTTCATGTCACAGTTTGACTTCTAACAGAATTCATGCATGCAATCTAATAAAAACATAGAACAACATTCTATGTTCCAATGCCTGTTGCCTATGAAATTGACGTTTATGTGGAATTCCACTCTCTCCACTGTTTTCTCGAAGCTCCTGGATTGATTTTCCTATCTCGGCCATTTTCTATACCCAGATTTTCCTTGGTTTATTTACTGTCTATTTTCCTTTGCTTCTCATCCTTTTGTTTCTCCATCTGTCTTTCTTCATTATCCCCAATATCTTTTGCAGGGATTTCATTTCCTTTGCACGTAGCGTTTCTTCATATATATTATTTGTGGGTTAGCTTTCGTACTCATATAATAGTACAAGGACCATTACTGTGTTGTAGACTCTCATTTTGGTGTCTTATCACTTTTTCTCCTAGAATTGTGTTATTAATTTGGTAATACAGCAAGCGCTCGATAACGTAAACAACCTGTACAGTTTGATAACGTAAACAGTTCTTGGCGACGGTTAGTCGCCGCTTTATGTAGGAGATTCCCCTCTGCGACACAGCTGAATTGATCGGATGGGTGTTTATGATGCGTTTGCATTTCATTTTAGTAATTGTTGAACATAGGCGCTAATTTATGCAGAATAAAATAGCAGCTTATTTTTCTTCTCATTAAAAATGTGTATTACTTATGGCTGTCATAATATGTTTTGTTTTTTATTGTGTTATTAAACGTTTCTTTTAATAATTTGGTTATTAATAAAATCACGGCGCTAATGTACACATTTTGACAATGTAAACACATTTGGGTGGTCCTCTTTATTCTTTTAAATATATCTAAGTCTATTTTCTCATGTTTGCTTGTTATTGCTCCCAAATATTTGTATTTTGTTTCCTCCTATAGGATTTCTGCACATTTAGTTTCTAGTTGTCCAAAATCTTCCATTTTTCTATTTATTTTCATTAGTTTTGTCTTTTTCGCATTTGTTGTCATCCTGATTTTCTTTATTTCTTGGCTTCATATTTGTACCAATTTTTGTAGACTTTTCTTGTTATCCACCACTAATGCAATGTCTTCCGCATACATTAGGCCCTGCAGATAGATCAGTATCATATTTCCACTTTTATTATTTTTATTGGGTACCTCCAGTCCTTTAACACTGCTTGTTTTTCTCCCCTTCTACTGTAGCAAAAGCTGTCTTTAAATCAATAAACACAATGTATAGTGGTTTGCTTCTTTTTATGATCTCTCTATTCCATTTCTTAATATATCAAATGTGGTCTTGTACTGGTGTTTTTCTTATAAACACGACTCCATTCTTCTTCTAGTTGCGGTTCTACTATTAATCCTAATTTTTGCTCGATTATTCTTCTGGATATTTTGTAGCCTACTGATGAAAAGCATATTGCTCTGTAGTTATCAAATACTATTTCTTTTTGTATATGGCATTATTAAATTTTCCATATTTGCCATATCCATCTTCATGTCATTTATCTCTCTCGCCCCCCCCCCCCCCACCTTCTCTTCACCATTTCCAGCATTATTCTATTTTCTCCATAATCCTTTTCATCTTTTAGTTGTGCGATTGCTTCAGTTATCTTCTCCTTTGTCATTTCTATTGGGCTACCAATTCTTGAACCTGTTATGGTTATTTCTCTTCTCTCTACTGGTGTTTTTTCTAGTTGCCGTTGTTGTTTGAAATCTTCCATGAAATATTCCCGCCACACTTATATTTCTTCTGGTTTACTGTTGGTAATCCTGTTTTTATCCTCTATACAGGGTTCAGTCGAATGAAGTATTCATTTTAAATTAAACCTTATTCATCAATGGCTGAACTTTCAATTGAAAATTAAGCTACAAGCCTTAAAGGAAACATTTAATTTTATTTTTTTAAATAAAGTAGGAACTGCATCTCCTCTACTTAAATCAAAGTGACGAGGTAACTCACGTTGGGCTGCTACAGTAGAACATTGTTCTTGAGATAAGCTTCACAACAGAAGCACTTTGAATATTCGACCAATTCTCCATGTCCTCAACTAAATTGACATTTCTCCTATCTTCAATTGTTTTTGAATGGGAACAGTTTGAAAAAGGATACTACAAACCCAGTATTTCTTACTTTTTTTTGTGCCCGTTTTTCTCTATCTTTTTTTCTACATGTTAAACCTTTTAGAAGACACAGAAACTTCTAGTAAAATTGATAAGGATCCAACTGACAAAATTCAGAATTTTAATAACAAAATTTAAAAAATTGAAAGATAATAATTACATAGACAATAAAACTTACAAAAAACTAATAACACATAATGGACTTTTACCTAAAATTTATGGACCCACTAGCTTTTACCCGCGACTTCGTTCGCGCGAGGTTCGTTATTTGTGTATTAAATAATGTTCCGCCCCGCCCCGCCCCGCCCCGTCTCGACCCTTCCCGTCCCGTCCCGCCCCTTTCCCTCCCGTCCAGTACAGCCCCGCCCCGTCCCGTCCCTTCCCGTCCCGTCCCGCCCCTCCTCTTCCATCCCATCCCCTCCCCTTCCATCCCATCCCCTCCCCTTCCATCCCATCTTTTTCCTTCTCTTTCCGTCCCGTCCGTCCCGCCCCGCCCCGCCCCGTCCCGCTTTGCCCCGTCCCGTCCCGTTCCGTCCAGTCCCGTCCCGCTCAGTCCCGTCCCGTCCAGTCCGTCCCGTTCCGTCCAGTCTAGTCCCGTCCCGTCCCGTTTCTTCCCTTATGTCATGTTCACCGTCTTGGACTTAAAAATAAATGCCATTTTCGCAATCAACGTCCCAATAAACCTCAATAACGACACCCATATCGATTTTTAGGCTTACTTACCCCATTTCACCCCCTAAGGGGTTGATTTTCGGAAAATCACGAAATACGTGTTTGCTTATTTGTTTTTAGGAGTACTCCTACGAAGTTTCAAGTCGAAATGTCTATTTAATATTATTTTTCCATACAAAATTGGAACCCCCATTTTACCCCTTTAGGGGTTGAATTTCGAAATATCCTTCCTTATTCCTTGTATACATCATAAAGGGAACCTCTGTGCAAAATTTCAGCTTTCTAGGTCCAAGGGTTTGGGCTGGGCGTTGATGAGTCAGTCAGTCAGGACTTTTAGAAATATATATAAGATAAAAAAGATAACCCTTTAAGACCTATTGTTGCTTCATATACGAGCCCGTTATAGAATTACTTCAAATATTTATCAAATATGCTAATTAATATTACTCAACAAAACCAATACAGTGTAAAAGATTCATGGACTTTTAAGAGTTTTGTTGATAAAATTTTAGTTCCAAAAGATCATGTTTTGTTTTCCTTGGGTGTTATTTTTCTATATACTAATATACCTATAACTTTAGCAATTGATACAATAGATCAATTTTGGAATCAAATAGAAAAATTTACGGAAATCCCCAAAAATGAATTTATTAATGCAGTACAATTTTACAATCTACATATTTTTCATTTAACAAACACAAACAAAAAATTGGCGTAGCTGTGGGACAACCCCTATCAAGTACTATTGCTGATTTGGTCTTATAAAAATTGAATCTGAAATGTTAAATAACTTAGATAATATTTGTTTTTATAAACGTTATGCTGATGACATAATTATTTGTACCAATAAAAATAACATAAACAATATTTTCAAAACTTTTAATAAGTACCATCCTTCTAGATTACAATTTACAATAGAAAAAGAAAATGTTAATAAAACTATAAATTTCCTTGACTTAACTTTAATAAGAACAGAAGTTGGTAATATTGAAACCAATTAGTTCAGAAAAGAAAATAAAACTGATAGATATTAAATTATAATTCACAAACTTAATTAAAATATAAAATAGGTGTAATTAGTAGCTTAACTGATCGTGCAATTTTACTTTCATCTAACAAATATCAATGAAAACATTAATAAAATTAAAAACATTTTAATAAAAGATAATTTACCATATTGACTTCATAAACTCAAATATTAAAGAAAGAATAAGTTAAATTAAATATAAAACACAACTATTAATATTTCAACTATTGATTTATACCCCAATGTTTTAGGGCAAGAATTCGAAAATTTTCAATATTCTCAAAATTCAAATTACATTTCTATTTCTTATATACCAAAATTATCACAATGTATCATTTAAAAATTATAATACAATAGGAAATCTATTTTTTAATAACTTAAAATATAAAACTAATATTCAGTCTGAATCAAATATTGTTTACCAAATCGATTGTAACAACTGTGATGCCAATTACATTGGTCAAACTAAACAAAACCTTAAAAAAAGGGTATCTCAACATAACACTGCCCTATCTGACCACACTGTTGAAAATTACCACAACTTTAATTTTAATTCACCTAGTATTGCAAAGAGAAAGCAACTTACAAAAACGCCTAATTTGTGAAATGATTGAAATTTAAAAAAATAAAAATCTATTAATTACAAAACTGATACTGAAAATTTGCATTCTGTGTACTATAAACTTTTCTAAATTAATAAACAACTTTTACAATCAATTTTACATTTTTATTATTAATAAATTAATCCAAATTAATAATTATTAATATTTCACATTGAATTTTAGTTTTTGAAATATCTTCTATTTTTTAAATATTATAACTAACGGGAATTTTCCAATTGACAGCTCGCAAATGTGATAGAAATCAAGCAGATTTAACACATGAATTTTGAATTTATTCATTAATCCTGTGTCATCCACATGTTTTATTTAAAAACTACGTTAGGGAGTGTTTCTCCCTTTATAGCATTCACCCCAATGATTGGTAAGAAAATTTCAAATTACACATGTTTAATTTTATTTGAATCTATTCTCTCATTTCTAGATTTAATCAATTGTTGGAATTTTTAATATACTTTTTATATGTCTGAGGAAGTTAGTTTCACACTAACGACAATTACTAATTATATAATTATGTACTAAAGAATGAAGAAAATTTGGCTGCTTTATTTTATTTCCGAACAACTCATTTTGAATCAAAAATCCTATTTTTCTCTCTTCTGAGTTACAGTTTTTGCTTTCTATTTTGCACAAGTAAATTATACTGATGAATGGCAGAAATACAAATGGAAAATGGCTAAAAAAGCGTTGTATTTTAAATACAATTTTACAATGCAAGCAAATCTTTTACCATTTATAAAATAACTCACGATAATCAGCCAATATTTGTATTTGAAATGAAGTCTTGTTTAAGTCCGTACGACGCGTGTAACTCGATAATATATATTTTCTATGTTTCAATCTGTCCGTATTATTTCAGCATAAGCCAAACGCCAACCTTAAGTCAAGCTCCCATTGTTATTTCAGAATCCTGTATTCTGTGGATTATTATTTTTTTCTTTCATATTACTTTTTCAATACCTCAATTCTGCATTCTTGACCTGCCACTTTTGCTTGCAGTTTCAGGTTTCCCTCCCTTAATTTATCATTTTCGACTGTGATATTTCCTATTTTCCTTCTGTTATGTGTCTATTTTTCCTTCTAATCGCTCTATTATTTTTCCCAAGTTATCTAGTTTAGTATTGATTTTTTAATAGTTTCTCTGTTTTTCTATTCACTCCGTGTATCAACAAATTATTTAGTATCATTAAAATGTGCGTACTTTTTTGTTTCTTATTGAATGCAACCAATATTCTTTTGACGCATTTGCTGAAAAAGTTTGTGTTTACATTTTCAAACTTGTATGGAAATATGGTTTCTATATTATTTTAATCGAATTTTTAAATTGTATAACCTTGACATCTCCTATACTATGTAAATGGTCGATTGGATGAATAAAATTATTATTATTGACATGCAAATTCTCAACTAATGTTGGGGTTATAGCCCGTCCCGGATTCAAGAATCAAAAGGAGTGGGCTAATCATTGATTCATGTATTGTCCAGTAAGAATTTCCTCACTATGTGGCATGTCCTAAGTAAGACTGCTTTCTGAATGTCGATAAAGGTGTTGGTGTGCAGTCCTAGACTTCTGAGACTCTGTTCCATGGTTTTTGGAATAAGTCCGGTTGATGATACGATGATCGGTATTACATGAACCTTATCTAGTTGCCACATTTGCTGTATCTCCATGGCCAGCTCTGCGTATTTGCCCTTTTTCTCCCTATATTTGTCCTGCATGTTGTTATTGTTGGGTACAGCCACATCTATCAGGTATGCTGTTTTCGTTTCCTTGTTTACCAGTACAACATCAGGCCGATTATTCGTCACCTGTCTATCAGTGATAATTGCCCGATCGTAGTAGAGTTTAAAGGAACGATTTTCAAGCACTGCGCTTGGCTGGTACTTGTAATAGGGGAAATAGGTGTTAAGTAGCCCATATTTGTTGGCTAACTTCTGGTGTAGGATGTTGCACACCTGGTTGTGTCGCTGAAGGTAGTCGATATTGGCCAAGTAAGTGCAGCCAGAAGTTATGTGCTGTATTGTCTCTGATTTCTCGTTACATTTTCTGCACTTGTCGGTTTCAATGGATCGGTCTTTAATGATAAATTTTGAGTAATTTCGGGTGTTGATTACTTGGTCTTGTATAGCCATCACAAATCCTTGTCTCTGGAAATAGTAGACCGTCCTTAAGCCACCTGTTTGATGCCTCCTTGTCTATATGGGGCTGGTTCAGATCGTTGTGATGACGTCCATGCATTGCCATTTGTGCCCATTGGTTTTGTTTTTCGGCATCAGAAACAGATCTGAAATCGATGTTGGCACTGGCGAGATTAAGGGGAGTGTATGATTTGTCACTTAACAGCGTAATTTGGTGCAATCTTGATGTTTGTGCCTTGCTGTTAAAGAACGCTCTCAATTTCACCAGCTGCCTGGAGTGCAGATTGACCAAGTCAATAAGAGATCTTCCTCCTTCTTTCCTCGGTAAAGTCATTCGAAGAGTTGATGCTCTTGGGTGATGCGCGTTGTACTTAGTCATCATTGTTCGAGTAATCCGCTGTAGTTGTTCTAGCTCTGTGTTGGTCCACTTCAAGACTCCAAAACTGTAGGTCAGAACAGGAACAGCGTAGGTGTTGATTGCTGTAATAAGATTCCTTGCGTTCAACTCTGTCTTTAGGAGAACACGTATTCGTTGCAGGTACTGATCCTTCACCCTTGACTTTCCTTGTTTGTTTTAAAGTAATCTAGCTTGTTGAAAACCAAGATATTTGTAAGTTTCTCCTTCGTTCATAGCCTGAACTATGTCTCCATTTGGGAGTGCAATCTCGCCATTAATGACTTTGCCTTTTTCGATGTTCAAGGCTTTACATTTTTCCATTCCGAATTTCCAATCAGGTTCTCCAACTGTTTATGGGTGCCACCATACAGCTTAATGTCATCCATATACAGAAGATGGGAGATAGTCTGGCAGTTGTCTCTGTTGGCTTTGATGTTGAAGCCATATTCTGTGCTATTAAGTAATGTGGAGAGAGGATTCATCGCTAGACAAAACCATAGTGGGCTCAGGGAGTCCCCCTGGAATATACCCCTATTGATGTATATCTCATCAGTGGTAATAGACTGATCTTCGGTGAATAGTCTGAGGTTCGTTCTCCATTGCTGTTTAATAGTAGCAAGAAAATTGATGATTACAGGATGAATTCTATACATTTCCAACACGTCCAAGAGCCAAGAATGGGGTACACTATCTAAAGCCTTTTTGTAATCTATAAAGGCTGTGTGTAGATTGCGTTGTCTTTCTTGTGCTTGCTTGAGTATAACAGAATCGATTATAAGTTGTTCTTTGCACCCTTGGTGGTCTCTGATGCACCCTTTTTGTTCCTCAGCCAGTATGTTATTACTATCTATATGGCAGTAGATTTTGTTGGCAATGCACCCCGTTAGAATTTTGTACATGGTCGGCAAGCACGTAATGGGTCTATATTGGGACGGGTCTTCGGTCCTATCGCTTTTTGGGAGCATAACTGTTGAGCCCAGCATAAGAAATGTGGGAGTTCTCTCTGGGTGATGCATAATTTCTGTAAATTGACGAGCAAGAGGTTCATGAAACACTTCAAATTTCTTATACCAAAAGTTGTGAATGTTGTCAACACCTGGTGATTTCCAATTGTTTGTGTCCTTGATGGTGTGGTTCACCTCCTCTTTAGTGATCGTTTGGAATTCCATTTGTGGCATATCAATTTGATTTTTTTGTTTCTGAATCCATACTGCATTTCGGTTATGATCTTTTGGTTTAGCCCAGATATTTGACCAGTACTCAGTGAGGTTCTCTTTGTTCGGAAATTTATTTTCAGTGTTGGCCAGATCCTTGTTGTTGGCCAGATCCTTGTTGTTGGCCAGATCCTTGTTGTTGCTGATTCCCCGATAGAACTGCCTTTGGTTGGTGTTGAAGAGCGTGTTCTGTCGTTTCCTTTTTGAACATTTGAGGTATCTTCTCAGGCGCTTCGACTTGGCTTTCAGTTTCTGCTTCAAGGTGTCCATGTACTCATCAAGATTTTGCTGGTGGTTTGGGTCCGTGACGTTAGTGCCAATCTTTTTGTAAATCTTTTTTACACGTGCTTTCAGTCTTCGTGAGGGGTGCTCATTTCTTCGAATTTCTGTCATCCTTCCCAATTCTTGCCTTAGGTCGCCAATTGTCTTCTCAAGTCTTCTCTGCCATACTGGCTTTTGTTGTGGCTTGGATTTTCGCGTCTGGTTTTGCGAATGCACCTGTTGTTTATGGCATCGAAGAACTGCGACTGCTGAGCAGTAGATTAGATTATGCAACTTTTCAAGTGTGTTATGCTGTATAGTAAATTCTACCAATATAGTATTAAAAGCCTTGAAGATGCTTTGTGTATCTCGCTTAGTTCTTAGTTTCGGAAGCTTTGGCCTCTGTGTGGGGTTTGTGCCATCAAACTCCGCTATTGCTTTCTGAAGTTCGTATAGAGCTGTTGCTAGTATGTTGTCGCCGTTGGTGGGAGCGATATCGGTGTTGGAATCTAATTCGGTAGGTTCGACTTCGCTAGTGTTTTCTTCATCTCGTGCTCTCTCAGGCTGCTCTACAATAAGCGCAGTTATGGTCCCGACGCGCTCGTTCTCTAGTTCTAGCTGCACTTCTCCTTTAAGTTGTTCCAGGATTGGCTCAGGTAAGAGTTTATTCCGAACAATAACTCGCCGTTGGTCAGCGATGCGTTGTTCGGTCACATTTTGGAGGCCTGGAAATTTTTCAATAAAAGCACTATGAAGGGATGTTCTGTATGTTGTTAAATCTGTCTCAAATTTTGTGATTTTATAATAGGAGCGCATTATGAAAGAATTCATTTCCTGTGTCCATTTCATACGCTTCCTTGGCTTTCCAACCTTCGTGGTCTGCGGATTGGTGACTTGCGTCTCCTCAGAAACAGCAAGGGCTGGTTGTGCAGCGTTGATGTTGGGTGCCACAATAGTTGATGAGGTTGTTGCAGTAGCCATACTCGACATCACGCTGCTTCCGTCGCTAGTCGAGGGAGACTGTAACTCATTTAACACACAGGATCCTCTACCTAAATCCTGAGCGCGACAAGAGGTTATGGTGGTACAATGCCGATTCACCCGTTTATTTCGTAAGTTGTACATCATTAGTGGGGGGGTTGCATTTTACCTACTGCCAGGGATTTTTATACAGAGGTTTGCTCCTCGGGGTGTGAAGGGAATATGGGAATTTATGGAAAAGATGGAGTCTTTGAGGGAGGGGGTAGATTGGAAAAAATGAGGGGTGAGGACAGCAGAAAGCTGGCTAGGGCACCTCGGGAGCGCTTACCCGTGCATAGAAAAGGATACGGAGCATCCTCCTCCTATGCCCCTTGAGGGGAAAAAAATTATTATTATTATTATTATTATTATTATTATTATTATCACTGATTTTATTCTTCTGGCTGTGTATCCTGCTTAATTGTCTTTATTTAGTATTTCATTTTGCCTAACCGGCTTCTTAACAGCTTCTTCATCTATAAATCATCACAGAAAAACGCTCTTATTTAAATTAAAACACTATCACTTTGTTCTCCACTGCTTTGTACCACCACCATGGTTAACATTTTCTAATAGATGTATTTCAAGATTTTATAATTTATAATTACCCAAAGTGACAGGGAAAATGATTGATTAATACTTGCAGCCACAAATATTGTGAAAGCTGCAAAAGTTATTTCGTGCAATCTTACAAATAATTATAATTGAAATTACGAGGCGGTTGCAAATGAATCTGGATTATATATGCAACTAAGGGAAATACATTTCCTATCGCCAATAATGGCCATTGGGAACAGTGACTGAGTTTACACATTTAGAGAGGCCATGCATTGATTATTAAGTGCCTGGAAACAAAATACACAATTAATTTCTCAGTTGGCAGCTTTGGCATCACTTAAAAGTTACACCAGTGAAGAGAAGCGTTCTGTGATAAAATTTTTAACTGCAGCAGGGAATCCTTCTGAATTCATTCAAGAATGCTTAAGGTGTCTGGAAGTAACTGCTTAGCTCGCTCTAGTGTGTTGGAAGGAATAAAGAAGTTTAAAAGTGGTTCTTAAACAGTGAAAGATGCAACACCATTGGAGAAGCAAACTGTATAATCACTGAAAAGAACATTAGAACTGTGCAAGGCTCGTTTTACAAAACAGGCACATAAAACTAGAAAAAATGGCTTCCAAAATTAATTTGTGTATCGGTTCTGCACATAATGTTGTTTTTGAGCAGTTGAAATACCGGTGAAGAATCCTGGGTTAACCATTTTCAGTCAGAATGCAAACAATCGTTGAAAGAATGCTGTCATTCAGCAAAACCAAAGTCCAAAAAATGTAAAGCTGAATGGTAATGTAAAAAATTTTTTGTCAATTCGACTAGTAAATAAACTAGTATAATCATAATCCGGATTTCATTTGAAACGGCTTGGTATTTATACAACAATCATTTTTTTTTGTTTGCAATGATAACCCCTTCATATCTACAAACATCAAAACTAAGCAATATTCTAATTATAGAATTGAACGAAACTATTTAGACTAACTTTAATTTTTAGTTATTTGAGGTCTATTTGTAACTACAATTTCGTTTTTTACAATATAATAAAAAATGTGAAGAAAGAACGTATTAAAATTTACAGTAAATTAAAAAGTCTACTATTCAAAAGCTGCATTATTATTAATTTTAATTTTATAATAGGTTAATGACAATCTCCTTTTGTTATAGGTATGAAGATATTTAAATTCCATTGGCTCTCCTATCATTAAAAGGAATTCTAACATTTAAACAATTATAATGGACACTAAACAAGAAACAACGGATAGTAAATCTTGTAGTTCTACAGGAACTGCATCGTGCATGCAAAACATGGATAACAATGAAAATTTTGATAAGTTATACATCAAACAAGAAAGCATTGAATGCATTAACTTAATTCCACATATAACAACACATGCAGGAGAGAAACCTTACAGTTACTCTTCATCTGAATACAAGGCAAAACAGACTGGTAGTTTAGTTAAAAATGTGAGGACGACTCATACAGGAGAAAAACACTATAGTTGTTCTATTTGTGAATACAAAGCACCATCAAATAGTCATTTAGTTAGACATATGAAGTCACATACTGGCGAAAAGCCTTATAGTTGTTCTGTTTGTGAATATAAAGCAACAGAGAAATATGCTGTAGTTAGACATACGAGGGTGACTCATATAGGAGAAGACTCTTATAGATGTTCCGTTTGTGAATACAAAGCTCCATCAAATAGTCATTTAGTTAGACATATGAGATCACATACTGGCGAAAAGCCTTATTGTTGCTCTCTTTGTAATTTCAGAACAACACAAAAGGGTCATTTAGTTAGACATGAAAGGACTCATACAGGAGAAAAACCTTTTAGTTGTTCGGTTTGTAAATACAAAGCAAGACAACAAAGTCATTTAATTAGACATATGAGGTCACACACTGGAGAAAGGCCTTATGATTGCTCTGTTTGTGGATACAAAGCAAAACATAGATGTGCTTTAGTTAGACATGTAAGAACTCATATCGGAGAAAGGCCTTATAGTTGTTCCGTTTGTGAATACAAAGCAACATGTAAAAATAATTTAGGAACACATATGAGGATACATACAGGAGAGAAACCTTACAGTTGCTTAGCCTGTGAATACAGAACTGGAGATAAAAATAGTTTAGTTATACATGTTAGGTCACATACAGGAGAAAGGCCTTACAGTTGCCGTGTTTGTAAATACAAAGCAACTGCAAAAAGTGGTTTAATTTCACATATGAGGACACATACAGGAGAAAAACCTTATAGTTGCTCTGTTTGTGAATACAAAGCAACTACAAAAAGTGGTTTAGTTTCACATATGAGGAGACATACAGGAGAAAAACCATACAATTGCTCTGTTTGTGAATACCAAGGAATTGTAAAAAGTAACTTAGTTGCACATATGAGGACTCATACGGAACAGAAACCGTACAGTTGCGATACCTGCAAATACAAAGCAGCAAATAAAACTAGTTTAGTTGCACATATTAGATCACATATAAGAGAAAAACAGAAAAAAATTGTTACAGTTTTACACAACTAAACATTAGCTACCCGGATACTTTTCCTAAGGACCATGACAAATGGAAATACCTCTAATAGCCTTTATATTATGCCATCTTTCGGAAGGGTTATAAAAGCGTGGGTCCCACATTACTACGATGTGGTGTAGCATATACAAACGATCTGTTTTGCGGTTGGAACTCCTTAATCTCGACAAAATTCTTGTAAGACCACAGCAGTCGGTGTCCCAGGCACCTAGTACCCTGTATGCCTAAACCTTGTCCATGACAAACAGCGGAGAAGCTTAACCATCAATTGTTTCAACGTTATTACTATGATGTTAAAATTGTAATTAATAAATACCTGATGTCTAATTTATTTCGCTTGATTTGCTACACTTAAAATGCTCACAATGTTCTTACAATCATAACTTTGTCTCGGGGATCTTTCCTTGACATCATGTGAATCTCTTTTCTCTGATTAGTAGTAGTGAACATGGGAATTTTATGTATGCTACGGTTGTTTATTAAGGTAAAACTTGTAACTGCTGTGCGAGAAATAGAATGAATGCATTTTTCTTTTAAGTGTGATGCTGTTAAACGGTAAACTCAACATTCAGGATGGCTTGGGTCACGTAGTGGAATGCAAATTTGTTTATGAGTTGTTAAATACTGTATATTTGCAACATAATAGTGTTACTTTTACCTCTTTGTTTACAAACGTTATAAACTACATCTCAAAATATTAAACAATTTTGATATTGCTTAAACCTTTGTATCTATGACCACCACTAAAAGTAGGCCTTTTAACGCTAGCTTGTTTCACTAAAAGTGACGTTTTATAGTTTAGCGTGGTTATAGAAATCAGCTGTTTACTTTTAACCCATGTGCTAAAAGTGAAGTGAGGTTACAAAACTACAATTTCGAACTGGAAGTGAAGTTGTAAAGTTATTCTAGTTGCTTCTTGCGTTACAGGTAAAGTGTTTTTGAAATAATTAAAGCGTTATGTAATGAATACACTCAGATGTGGAGTATTAATAATTACATTTCGTAACTGACCTTGACAGCACTGGCTTCGCAAATATTCGCCCGCGCGTGGCCTACTGTTTATTATGACATAAATTAAAAGTGTCGCAGATGCAAACCTTTGTTAAATCGATATTTATGGATTAATAACGGTAAAATTAAGGTCGTAGATAAAATATTGTATGCAACGCGTGCTAAAAGTCGTTTATGCACGAGACATGTTATGTAATTTTCACGTCTCGTGCATAAACGTCGACTTTTAGCACTTGCTGCATAAATAGCTATTAAGTTACGCTCTTTCTGCGATTATTTAAAAATATACTTCATTTTTTAAACCTCTGATTCTTTATTCTGGGGTGCGCGCTGGCTCTGTGACCTAAAGTGAGGGTGTGCAACCAAAAATGTTTGGAGACCGCCGGTACAGAGGATTAATACACTTGTTTTTTTTTTAACACAAAGTCTTGCGATGCAATGCTAAAATTGCCACTGTTTTGAGTATTTTTAAATGTTAGTAACGGTATATAACATTAAATGTGTATTAGTCACAGCTCTTTGTACTAATTAGGCATTGTTTGTATTAAATTTAAATATGGCGGTTAATATAGCTAGTGAATAGTCAAACTCGGCATATTCAATCCAAAAAGCTCGTATGTGCGGATTGAAGTCTACCCTAAACGTAAACTATTTATAAATTGTGGCTTGAAAATGGTCTGAAAGCTTAGTTGTATCGTAAGTAAAAATTAGACTTGTTAAAGATTAGACAAATAGTTACAGGAATAATTATAAATGACTTTTGAACCGTAGCATGGTTTCACAGCAAACGCGATGCCATCTTCTTGGCAATATATTTTTGTGAACTACTATCAATTATTTTGAAAATATTTACGATCACTAGTCGTAACAACAAAAATCTACAAGAGCGATCGCTAAGCTTGAATTAACTGAACCCTCAAATCGAACCTGTGAACAATTAAGCTTTTTTCGAGGTCACTGCATCCGCACTGATTGTAGTCATTCGCCATTCCCTCTCATTTGAGAATATTATTTTTTGAAGCACAGTAACAAGACCACACACAAGCATATACATGAAAATCAGATATTTAAAAATGTTTTTGTTTTACTAGCAGTATACGCGATAATTGATCAACGAACGAAATTAACAGTGTTATAAACGAATTAATACGTGAATCAGCAAATTATAAGATGGAGCAGCAGTACCTAAGATATTTGAATGAAAAGTTTGCGTCTTCATAATTATGACACTGGCAGTGTTTTTGGTTACACTATCCATGGTTCACACGCAGAAATAGGTAAGCTATTCCCTACAAATGCGCACAATATTTGACTAAAATTTGTCTATTTCTCGTATTTCTAAAACTCGTATCACAAGCAAGCGTGTAGCTACATGGATTAAGCGGCTCTATAGTCCAATTTTTTTTTTAATGTAAATGGCAAAATTCTAGAAACGCCAATTGCAACAATTATAACAACTAGATTAAATTGTTTTGGTACTGTAAGATATAGTGCTTTTCCGTGAGTGTATTTATAGAGGTCGCATAAAACACGTCTTGTTTTCAGAACCAATATAATAAACTTGTTCTTGTATTTTGTTTGATGTGCTATCTTATCAACATCTAACTAGGTAACGCAAGCACAACATTACCCCCCCCCCTGAAAAAAAAAGGTAGGGAGGGAGGCTAGGTAGGAAAATTAATATAATCCCAGATGAATATAGCAGGATTATATTTAGCTACCAAACCTCTTGGATATTTTCAAAAATCCTTAGTAAATAATAGCAATAACAATAATAATAAAAAAGTAGTAACAATAAATAACACAACACTAACACATCTCTGGAGCTATCTTGGTGTTCGTCCTCCTACTTCGAAGATTCAAGTTGAAAGAAATGAAAAAAGGGAAAACTTATATATAAAAATAACAAAAAACATAACTCAAATAAAATAAACATGTGGAAATATGCAAGTGTGTATCAATCTAGAAAGTAGGCGGGTTTCAGTCGATCATAGCTGACGGTTCTAATGATACCTTCCAGTGACGTGTATTTTTCTGAACGTTGAATAATTTTGAAGGAACTCAGGTAATTGGGTTTGATGCCTCTAGTATGTGTACTGTTTCAGAAGTACACGTGTGTGCATGTTTTCAAATCCTTGTTGATGTGGGGTAATTTTTAGTGAAGAAGTGGTTTTCAAATTGATTGTTTCAAATTGGCAATGGGCCCAAAGCGGCTTATAAAAGCTTTATTTATACTGAAAAAATACATAAATTGTAATATTTAAATATTTTTGTATACAATTTATAATTACAATACAAAACGACTTTTATTATACCATTATGCCTACTCAACAAAGTATGAAACGTATTCAGAATCAGCAATTTGTCTTTCATGAAATTTATCTTAACCAATACTAAAAGTGGCACAAAATCCAAAACCAAATCTGGCAACCACGTTTTGTACATTAACATAAAATTATCATTTTATATAAAATGAGCATAACCTAACTTTTGTTAATGACTGACAGCATATTTACAGGGTGAAATTCATCACCCTAACATGGCCTCCTATCTGGCAAATAACTATTGAACGGTTTATAGCATTCAGTAAGTTCCCAAAATGGAAACCCTTGCTCTTCCATACTACCTCACCAATTTAGTAGTTATATATATATATATATCTATTTTTGAATAAACGTATCTATCAAACTAATAGAAGCTTTCGCAAAACAGCTGGGTACTGCACGGCATAGGTATATTTAATGAATAGAATAGTTTATCACATGTACAAACTTGTTACGTGTATCTTACACTTTGTATAACCATAGAGGCATGTGATCTTTAAAGGACAATAATGACAATTTTTTAAAATCTAAAGGAACCGAGTTATATACTTTGCAGACGTTATAAGAAATTGATCGTTTAAATAATTTCGTGCGATGGCTAGGTACACGTAATAATCCTCTATGCCTCAGATTTAGAGTATGGACATCTGTCCTAAATTTAATTTTATTATAAAGATATGGCGGAGTTTGTCTCTTATTAATACATTAGGGAAGCTTCGTGAATGAGAATCTAAAATAGCACCGCCCGATCTCAAGTTTGTGCGATTTCAAATTAGGGGAACACTTCGGCACTTTGAATTATTTCAAACTGAATTATTTCAAATCGCGCAGCCCGATCTCAGGTGTACGCTATTTAATGAATAAGCTACGGGACTTTGAATTATTTCCAAGTAGCGTAGCCCGATCTCAAGTTTACGCTATTTGAAACTAATAAAGTGGTGCAGCTTCGTGAATATGAACTAACCAGTTTTGACTCGTCCCGAATCCCAGGTGTGCGCCTTTTTAATTTAATAAATTATTAGAGTTTCGTGAATATGAACTGACTATTATTGACGCGCCCCGAATCCCAGGTATGCGTCGTTTTAAATTAATAAATTATGACCTTAATGGAGCGGATCGGAGATGTTCGGAGCTTGATCTAAATTTTCTAGAAAAATTCTGGTGTAATTCTGGTCTAATTCTGGTGGCCCAGCTGAGGTAGGAGCAAAGCCCTTCCGCAGCTGGGGCCGCGGGATCGGCCTGGAGAAGCGGAGTTTGCTTTACGGAATAAAAATCTTCGAGTTTGCGGAACAATTTCGTTTTATATCTAACTGCCGCGTCCCTCTCTAGACAAACTTAAAAGTGGAAAAGGCGCACTGGACGATTTGTCGTTTCATCAGCGCATAAAGACGAACTTGCAGTCTCGAGCGGACTGGAACTTTTATAAAGTTGAATATGCGAAATTTTAAATGCCCATAATATAAGATTGTAATTAATTCGCATTTAAAATTGGAGCGAAACGTTACACTGTCGCACCATTTTTAAGTGATTCATTGCAAATGCAACAAACGGTATCCATTTTGGTTTACACTGAACTATGCACTGAAAACATGCACGTCTTCCTTCATACACAACCAATTCAATACTAACACGCAAAACAGGCTGGCAGACACTTAATACGAATACAAAAGGGGAGATGCAGTTGTCTACTCCAAGACGATTTCTTTGAAATATTTTATTCTAAGAACCTTATTGTTATAATATTGTTCACGAAAAACATGATCTTACTTGAAATTCAAGTTATACTCTAAGGTATTATAATTCAGACCTCAAATCAGTTGTAAAACTGGGTATAACTGAAATACTATACTTCAGATCAACGTTCATGGCTAGTTTTCACGAAAACGATTGGTCCCACGAAAAAACTGTAAGAGTACTGTTTTTGTACATAATTTTATAGCCTTCAATGTATCCGTCGACTATCCTACACCTAAAGTCAATAGAAAATAAGATATAAGCAAAAAACATTTTTCTCACCTTTACGCCCTGTACCTCATGAAGCTCAAGGTCAAATCAAGGGTATTTTTGATATGTTGCTTAAAAACACTAAATAAAGGTGTACACGAAAATTAAGCTCACTTTATTTTACTGAACTAAAAGTCGTTCACAGTTTGGCAGTCACGCATTGTCTTCATTTAACACTAGCTTGACGTTATGTTTCTCAATGTTATGATCTTTTTTTAGTTTTGAAAAAAGTATATGCCTTTGCATAAACTTGAATAAAAATGTATGCTTATACGACTTACTTGAACCTGAAGTACTGACTTGAGAGTGACTCGTTTCACTCTTTTTGAAACGATAAACCGTACGTCTCGGCTGTGATGAACATAATCGCCGGACTAATATACTTTGTGGTCATCAACTACGCATTGTACATTCTTAGGCAACTCATGAACTCATACCAAGTATTTCGTTATTCATTCTCATTTCATAAATATCATAACGTGCATTTCCTGTTTCGTACAGACTTTTAAGCATTCCAGGTTGCACAATTCTGCACAAACAAATATATTGCTCCGGAAATTATTGTAAAAAGTGATGAGATGCAAAATATCTCCATATGCAATCGCTATTAGCATATGCGGTCCTAAGCTTAATCGTTTTTGTTTCCAATTATAATATATATAACTAGCAACCCAGTGAGACAAATGTCTCATTTAAAAAAACAAAAAAGACCGTTTTTCAAATAGAACGCGTATTAAATAAAAACTGTACCCAGACCTGTTAGGTGTCAAAGTGGTACACCGCATCGGAACATTCTGGAAGCTGTGAAAGTGGTTGCCTAACCGATCGAGGTTTTAAGGCGCAGAGGGTCGCAGCTCCGTTTGGCTGCTGAAACAGCGTACTGACACTTCCGGTTTTCGAGAAATTACGTGATTTCTCGAAAACCGGAAGTGTCACGTGACTGAAATTCGGTTCCTGACCTGACATGACCATTCCAAACATATAACTTTCATAACTTTTTTCTCTATCTCTTACGGTTTGGCTGCTGAAGCAGCGTCCCGGACAGACAAAACAGCGTCCCGGACAGACAAGTCTATTAGATAAAGGATTAAAGCTTTTATATCTCAAGCTCCATTGTTTGCTAATCTTCCGAATCCTTCAGTTTAAAAAATCGCATCAAAATTCCGTACCACCAATTTTTAACAAGAGCATTTTTACAGATCTGCGAAAATACAGGATGCAGACTCTGCTAGCAGTTCAAATCAAACAACAGCCGATTTTCCAACCGTAAGTATTTTAGACACTCCTAAATAAGCATACTGATATAATTTAATGCATCATGGCGAACATCTCCTAATAGAGTCACTGTATATAACATACAGGGACTCTAGCTCCTAATACGGTGGCTATATAAGGGCAGTGTGGTCAATTTTAAAAAAGGCAGCCATTAAGAGTCGTCTCTACAACAACCAGCCACGCCTTTCGATATTGTTCTGTGCACGGCCTGCTAAATTGTAAGACAAACGTCACCCTGCTAAATTGTGACATAAACGTCATTTTATACGGACTGGACACATGTGAAATTCGGAGATGCTTTGCAGAGCGCTGTATACCCACGATCGCGAAAATTTGTGCAATATGAGGTGGTCAAATGTGCAGTGTAACATTAATTTTACAAGAATGTCAATAATATTACTTCAACAGAATTAAACGGCAAGGGACGATGTGAAACGTAAGGAATCGCTGCCAGCGATTAAAAATCCTCGTTAGCGAGCAACCTAATATTGGAATATAAGTCAAGGTGTCCTTTTTTATCTTCTTTATTGTGTTTTTGTACGTAGAAAACGAAAATTGACAACATTTTGCGTTGATCAACACAGAGATTACGTACAAAAGCTCAACAAAAAAAAAATTATATTCATAATCAAACCGTTGTATTTATTCCACCAGTTAATTTAGAGGAATAGAATATTCAGTGTTACGTAGCCCATAAATTCTCTTTAATTGGATGCAATAATTTTTGGCATTAAGACATTTATATAGTTTATTATAGCTTTTGATTTGGACTAATGCGCAATTTTCGCAAAAAGCATTTTACTTTAACTCGTTGACGTTTACTTATGCAAACGAAAATTCGGCATTTGCTTACACAGAACACGATAGAATTTTATGAGGATTATTTCATTCCACTTCATATTGGGGCTACTTTCAATAATAAAAGGACTTAGAAGCAATTTTGTGTGACTATGTGTGATTTCGTAAAACGACTCTTAATGGCGGATTTTAAAACAACCAATCAGAAACAGGACCAAAATTGACCACACTGTCCTTATATAGCCACTGTAGCTCCTAATAATATAGTCTGACACCTAGTAGCAGTAAGATTAATGAAATATAGAATTCGGTTTTCAAGCTCTTTGTTTTGGACATTGTTACTACAAACTTAAACCTATTACTGCCAAATTTAATATGAGCTCTCTACTTGTGCGAGTGAGTAAAATATTATAGAAAAGAAGAAGTTTTTTGTACTCCCAGTCTACAAAATGCGTCATTCTCGGCAATTCGCTCTCACCCGCTTTCAAATATACAGGGCTTTAAAAAGTGTTTAAAAGGTAATAGTACTCATTAATATAAAAAAGGTTTCTATGAACATAGGTTCGAAAATGTGTCGTAAGTCAGCTACAACCATGGCAAGGGTAATAGAGAAACAAGAATTTTATTTAATTAAAATAATACAGGTGCTGCAAATTTGGTGCAATTTGGAAAATCTACACAATCTTTTATGCTGAATTAGATAACATTGAAAAAATTATTAAATCGTTCAGAAAGGTTAGTTTATGCGTTAAGGATTTTAGTCAATTCTGATTAAATATTCGACGAGTTTGGCATTTTTATATAAAATAGATTCTGTTGTTTGAAATCGCTTCGAGCAGCCGTTTTCCAGAAAAGCGAACCTAAAAATTGAAATTTGTTGCTTCAGAAGCGTAGTTTTTTATTCTGCATTTTTAGACCTATATTCACAATATTTTATTTAAATTTTGATGACTATCATTACCCCTTAAAGTTTAAAAAAATTATTTTAACACCCTGTATAATTTCTTAAAAATGTTTTACTCGTCCTGCCGTCTCGATACCACTTTTATATTTTACTTACCTTTAAGCACTGGCAATTAAAATTATCCATCATATGTTATCTAATGTAGGTCCATTCCACCTTATCAATTTCTTGAATGTTATTCAAGAACGTACTATTGCTACAAAAGAAACTAGCACCATTTCTAAATCCATTAGCCGTGAAATTCTTCTATTTTAGGTGATTAAATGACCTTGACTGTCATGCGAATAATTCTAACCTGTCATATGTCATATCAAATCTTAATATCTCTTGATTAAAAACTTGTATTTTGGTTGAAACCGAAATCTTGTGGAATTCGCCGAATAGTTATACCGTTTTCTAAGCAGCTAAGCAGTGACAGTGACGTTTTGAAAAAATGTAACAGCTATTTACATTACGAAAGCGGTAGGTTAAATTTATACAGCCCAAGAGTTTACTTTTTAAAGCACGACACGAACCGGAGTGCTTTAATAAAACCGATCCCTGTAAAATGCTTAACGCACGAGTATTGTACTAAATTTTTTGGCCGACATATCATAGTTTCTATAAATTCGTGATGATATTACTTTCGAATATCAAAACCACCGTTGCCACCAAGCTAGCTGTTTTCATTAAATTTTGCAGTCGGTTCTGCATGAAAACGTGTTACAAGGCGAAAATACTCAACCATCAGTTGCCCGATGAAACGACACACATCGGAATTTTTTTTTATCCCTTACCCCCTGTCGAGCGAGTCTTGACGCTGTTAAATCTCCAGAGGGTAGAAAACGAAGAACGTAGTCGACAGTTGCGGTCGAAATTATCGACGTTGCCCGGTGAGCGCACAAGGCGTGCGTAACTTATCTTACTCTGTCTGACTCTTATGAAAACGTCTTTATTGCACCATTGGAAGTAACCACACTCCACGCCCAAAGCGACAAACAAGCTTATGCCTGTATGAAACGGCCGACGCTCTGGAGCTAAAAAGCAGTTAAAAGTTAAACGACATTCATGGGGCAAGCAAGCATATCTAAATTTAAATCAACAATCGTAAAATGAGCCGGGAGACGATAGTATTTGAAATGCAGATACGGAAAAGAGCTACATACAAAAAGTGTCATTATAAACGCATTGAAACGTCAAAATCAAAGTCAGAAATATCAATTTTCTTTATCTCTCCAAAACTTAACTGAACAAAGAAGTACGTAACTAGCTTTTCTGCAGATGCTCTTTATTACTACAAAGCAACTTTTTTCTTTAAAGGTCTCTCAAAGCTTAAAATTATCTAGTCATTTTACCGCATCGGGATGCGTAAACACTGACTAACTGTAAAATCGTAGATGCATTTGTTGTTTACATGTTAGGAAACTAAAAAATTATTTATATTGCATTCGCGATCTTTCTGGATGAGGGTTGGCCATGATTTCGTTTTATCAAGTTACTCTCTTTATTATATTTAAAATTTAGCGATTTTAAAAAGATCTCGGTAGTTCATGTCAAGCTCGTGTCAATTTGAATTCAAGTTGAATTAACGTAGCAAGAAGATGCCCAAAACGATATCAGAAGAAATCAAAGTGCACATTAAAAAATGTTTTGAAACCCTACGAAATATACGGCCTGATTTAACCCATGATTGTCTGGTAAACAGCATCTGCAATATTTTTGGGGTAAAGATAATTACATACATGTTTTGTATATTTACCTAATAACACATTAATTTTTAGTTTGGGAGGTCGACAATAGAAATTATTATAAAACAACAGCCTAAAGAGTTGCAATCTTCTGTCGTTGGCGTACGCTCTAAATCTAGTTTATATCAAAATTATTTTTTTAGGAAGGACTTGCAACAACTGATTTGGCAATATAATTCCGAAAATAGGTTTTTTACAGTAAGTGATTTATTGGTTGATGTTAAGGAACAGTGTGGGTTTACGGGAGGGAGAACATTGCTATACGAAATTCTAAAATCTATGGGATATAAGTATAAACTTACTAATGGACGCAAAATTTTATGTGAACAAAAGCACGTTGTTGCATCCAAAATTAGTTTCTTGCGAAAATATCTACATTTTAAAAATTCCGATGAAAATATCATCTTCGTGTACCTTGATGAAACGTGGATCTACCAAAATGGATTTACGATTCGTCGTTGGGTTCACGAAGATGATAGTAAAAGTAATCTAGCTAAATTCAGGGGGGAGGGAAAATGATTCACAATTTTGCATGCTGGAACTAAATTTGGGTTTTTGGAAGGATGCGATTTTTTATTGGATTCAAAAAGCAACGACAGAGATTACCACAAGACCATGACCGCAACTGTATTTCAAAATTGGGTAATTAATCAGCTTATTCCTGCTTTAGCTAAGATTAATGGCAAATGTGTGGTAGTTATGGACAACGCTCTTTATCATTCTGTGCAGCTGGACAAAAAGCCCACATTTTCCACCAAAAAAGGCGAAATGCAGGAATGGCTGGTTAAACACAGTGTAAAGTTTTCTGATAACTATACAAAAAACAGCTTTGGCAGTTAATTAAACCTTGTAGAGAAAATCACAGCAAGCGCTATGCAGTCGACGAACTTTTAAAAGAGAAAGGTAATGAGGTTCTTAGATTACCCCCCTACCATTGTCAATACAACCCTATCGAAATGGCATGGGGGTTTTGTAAGACCTATTATAACAAACATATAAATTCGCGGCCACCATCTAAGGATAGGGTTACAAATTTATGGTTTGAAGCTGTTTTAAAATGTTTACCAGACATGTGGCAAAATTATTGTAAGCTTTGTGAGGAACTTATTTCGGCAGACTGGACAAAACATATGGGTAACCTTTCGTTTGAAAATATTCCTCTCATCATTATTTCACTAGCAGAATCTGATTCTGAATCACAGTCAGAATCGGAGCCAGAATCTCTTAGTGAAGTAATGGAAGTGGAATAAAAATTCTATAATTTCGGTTCAAAATTTCAGTAAATATTCAAGAGCAAAAACGCAGGCAGTCATCAGTAATTTAGACGTAAGTAACCAGAAAGAGTTATTTAAGCAACAGAGGCGTCTATTATACCTGTACACTACCACGGGAACGTCGGAGCAATCATATAGCAATGTCCAGTGAACAAGAAAATTGAAGAAGATCAAACCCCCTGAGTGGATGCGGCGAAAGTGCAGTCGAAACAAAGCACAGCATAGCGCGGTAGTTCATATTTTATTCTCTGTGCATGGTTGAAATTATAGCATTTTTCAGATACTCTACGGAACAGTAGCTTAACTTCATGTTTCTCCTTCAGCTCGTTTAGGCGCTTATTGTAAAGAAGGGATTAACCGAGGTACCTACTATAATATGAAAATAAAAGACGTGTTGACAATATCGTCGAAAAATACGCTAAAACACAGAGGAAGACAATTAAAATTCTAACAATTTTCTGCTACTTGTAAAAAACATGTTGTGGTTAGTTTAATAAAAATTTAGATTTATAAAATCTTTTGCGTTAAGATACAGAGGAAGCGCTTGCAACAGCGCAAACGATAAATGATAGAAAACATAACCTTAAGATAAAATTATCGAACGTCAAATATTAAAGTCACAATTCAACTCCTTAAACACCAATCACACTGCCAAAACTGTCTAAATTCCATGGCCAACCCTCATCCTAAAAGATCGCGAATGCAATATAGGTGCATCTCGTGTTGTCAAATGACAATTCGTTTCACACAGCTAAAAAAACATTGTCCTAGTTTTTTGTGGTAGCAATAGTACCTACTTCGCTGGATCTTAACATGACATCTAATCCATATTATTAGTTTTTTACTTCCTTTTACGATAAAGGAAGTATTGGATTCACCCCAAAAATTCGAAATTGAGTTTTCAACAGATCTTCACGTTTTAGAGTGCCCTGATCCCAAAAAACATATTTTTTTTCATTGGTCTGTGTGTCTGTCTGTGTGTCTGTCTGTGTGTCTGTCTGTGAACAGAATATCTCAAAAACGAAAAGCGGTATGGCGTTGAAACTTCATATATAAGTTTTGTGTACTATGTATATGAGACAGCAAGCTTTTGAAAAAAATCGCATAACCGGAAGTAGGTGTTTACTCTTGTGATTTTTCAGTTTTTTTCGATTTTTTCAAAAACGGCTCTAACGATTTTTTTTAAACTTTACATTTTTATTACATTTTGAATGTGTATTGATGTGAGATAGGTGATTTTCCAGTTGAATACTTCTAAAATGGGTTTCTTTTGTTTTTTTGTCTATTTTTTTTCTTAACTCCCGTTTTAAATAGAACACCCGGTATATTATTACATTTTTGAATTCAGCTTAAAATTCTAGAGAAAATTTGTCTCTTCAACTAACGCTCTATTTTGAACCGTTTTTGCAGAATTTGTAATTTTTGAAAATTTTTGACAAATGCTTAAAACATTTTAAATAAAATTTTTGGCTAATTATAAGATCACTGTAAAAGGAAGTTGTGTGCGTGTATCACACCAGATTTTTCTGTATCAATGCAATCAGGAGACTCATGCGTTAAGCAGTTGCTAATCATTCGAAAAAGATTTACTCATTTCATTATTCTTCGAGTTATTTCTCAACCAATTCTATCACGTTGGTTTTTCTACACCTTAATCCCAGAATTTCTTTTAACCTTCCTTTGTAATGTTGCTATTTACTAATAGCGCTAAAACGTAAAATGTTGGTTAGCAGTAGTTCTTACACATTTTCAGGAATCAGTATATTTAACTGTATAATTATTTTCAGCAAGAATACCAAGTTCGGAAAGGGACTCTCAATTTTGGGAACGAATACGAAAATAAAGTGGCTGCTCTGCTCTCATTAAGATGCCTTGGCGACGACACAAAAAATATGTCAATGGCGATGAATGCTTCAGGATATGGGGCATTCGACGACATTATTTTGTATAAGGAAGCTGTTGCTGTTGATGGAACAAAACACGAATACCTGTTGCAACTGAAATGTCAACTAACGGCAACATGTATCGAGAATAAGGAATTTGTTAAGAATAACGGTCCTTTTTGTATACAGAAGTATCGAGATAGTGTTGAAAAAATCCAGAGCGATACAAAATCATTTATTTTATTCACCAACAGAAGCTTGAAGAATGACACTTATTTTAATAACTATCTTGATACGTGCCATAAAAATTTGCACATATCTATCAATTCGAATGGACACATCTTCAAATTTAAACAAGAACATTTTAATGAAGAGTTTGAAGACCGTAATCAAAACTTTCAAGAAGATATATTTCTGTTTACAGAGCAGACAGGTGTCCACGAGTTAGATAGAAACATTACAAAAGCAATTTTATTTTGATAAAACCTACTAAAGTACCTGATAGGTTACTTACAGATGTTACCAAAAAGTTCGTTCTTTTTTTGAACGACTGGACAACAGGTCAATTAGGAGGTCACTATCATCTTACTAAGAAAATCATATGGAAAGTGTTAGGAGAAGAACTACTCGCTTCAAACATCGTGATGCATAAAAAACAAGATTGCAGCAATGGAAATTACGAAACTTGGAATAGAATAATAAGATACCCAGAATTAATAATAATTGAAACGGACAATATCGTTACTCGATTTTTAAACGCTTGGATCGCTAAAACCATTTGTGGTTTCAAACAAAAATACAAAAAAATACGAAAAAAAACTCTAATTCGTAAACAAATTTTTAAAATCCCACGAAGCGACGTAGTAGCAGGTGATATGGAAATCTACGAATGGCTCTGGAAAACTCATCAGCTTCCTCTCCTTCTGAAAGCAAATAATTCCGAAGAACTAAATAAAATAGTGTTTGTTTTGAATAAGCTTCAAGGTGAATTTTCTGTTATTGTGCTAACTGATACCCAACTTGATTTTGCAATTCCAAGTAACTTAAAAATATTTCGGAACCTTTGTGATTTAAGTGACGCTTGCATCAATGAGATATGGCATCAAGAAGTACAATTTCAGGGTAGAACAGCTAAATTAAAAGATCTATGTAGTCATGAAACGGTTAATTTGTCTGTTAGAGACGTTGTGCACATTTTACTTGGGAGTTTTCATGTTGGTAATACGTTATCCGTTCCCGAAGACTATACCATTGACAGATCCTTAGAAAAGGTCTAGCTCAAGGGTGAAGTTTTGTTAGAAAGATTTGAAAATCTCTTTGTAGTAGAATGCGATTTATTAAATGATTTACAAGTTTTTGTGCAGAACAAAGACTTGTGATTGCCAGAATGTCACATTCTTAACTGGCAACTTTCTAATGATGTACATGATCGTGTAGAAGACATCTCGATTATCGTTTCAGATAAGGCGCCTTCTGTTAGTGACGTTTCACAACGTGATCCGTTTAAAAATAAGAACATTCACTATTTGACTTTACACAACAAAACGCATCTTCAGTGGATCAGATCCTCGCGATCTGTTAAAGGTATAAAAGCCTTTAGAACAAATGCTTATTCCAAAAATGTATATCCTCGAGAACATGTGAGCTTCAATAATAACGTACCGCAAACCACATTAATCAGTTCTGATCCAGGAATAGGTAAAACCTATTTTATGGACTACATTGCTTTTCATACACCGGTTAATTTGTGGGTTTTAAGAATTAATCTATTCGAGCATTGTAATTACTAGAAAACTGTCAGTCGCAGCAATTTCAAATCGCCCGAATCACATTTGCACTATTTTTTCAATGCCACTTTAACAGAAAAATGCAATTCTATGACAGAAACCGTTTTTCAAACATATTTGCGATATAAGAAATTGCGCTTGGTTTTAGATGGTTATGATGAAATACCGTTAATTTACCACAATACTGTCAATGCCATAATCAAGTGTGTTCGTAAATTTGCCTATTCGGTATATATTACCACCAGACCCATTTTTAAATCCGAACTTGAAGAACTGCTCGATACATTCGCTGTCAGCATTAATTCATTTTCTGAAACAGAACAAACTCACTACCTAGTTCAATATTTTGGTAAAAAGGTGGGTGGTAACAAACAAGAACTTGTAAACGAGTTCATCAAAAAATTGTTTGATTCGATGAAAACAAATTTTAACGATAAAAACCAAGAGCTGGTTGCGATTCCCCTACAAATAAAAATGATAGCAGAGATGTTTGATGAGCAATGTGATAGATTTTGCCAAACTAAACACTTTACCTCTACGCGATTTGATTTGATTGACTTGTATAAGCATTTTATTGAGCGAAGAATGGAGATGGTTTGCGAAAGGTTTGGACACAATACAGTAGATATGTTGTACGATTACAAAATCCATATGTACTATTTAGCATTGCAACAGTTATTTCCTGACACAGATTTGAGGCGACTAAAAATTAAGAAATTCCTAAAGCGAGAATTTAAATCTCGTCCTGTGTCACTTCAGCTTATACAGAAAAGTGGAGTTATAGTCACCGAAAGTGATACAAATTTCAGATTCATTCATCGTACTTTCGCCGAATATTTAGTGGCGGACTGGTTGTCCGCAAACATGTTTTCGCAAAATAGAGACCTCGTCCAAATCATACTCAGAAAAACTTTTGAACCAAGTTATGTGTTTGTGCGGAATTTGTTTGATCGCATTCTAGCAATCGAATGTCCTCTCCACCTGGAAGTTTTAAACTTCGATCTAGAGAATGCAAAGAAAATTATTGATTCGGACTCCGATCAACTAAAGGTAATCGATAAAGGTGGTAGAAAGGTATTACATCCAATCGCAGCATGGGGTACATATCATCCAATTTCGACTCATGCTAAGAAAGAGTTAGATCAATTACAAGTGGCAGTTATCAAAGATGAAATGGCAAATATGTTAAAATTAATACCAAAACATTTATTTATAAACGAAGAAGATGGAGTGTTACAACTTGCACCATTAGATTATGCCGTTGCCAGTTCTAGCTTACACATTGCCGATGCAATTTGTGCTGCCATAGAATACGAAAATCCAATTCTTAAATATAAACCTAGCAAAAATAGTTACCTATTGCGTTACCTAAATGAATTTCTGTATGGTTCGCTTGCATCCATATTAATTCGGCAATCTGTTCTTAAACAAACAAAGGAGTTTATTAATCAAGCGCAAGCACAATACCACAACCAAGAGAGCTTACATGCAATTGCTAAGAATAAGACTGTTATTGCAACACCGTTAGTAATTAAGTCTAGACATGACCTGAACGCCACAGATTCCTTGGGTTGTACAGCTATGCATATTGCAGTAATCTATGGTAACGAAGACTTTGTAAATTTATTAGTTTCTAGTGAAGCAAATGTTAATATAAGAGACACAAGAGGTAGAACTGCGCTACATTGGGCAGTAATAACAACACAAGACAATATCGCTAAACTTTTAATAAAGGGTTCAGCCAACATTAACTTGCAAGATAATATGGGAATGAACGTATTACATTATCTTTTAGTCTCTACTACCAAAAAACTCAGCGACATCTTGAATACCCTTATCGAAAATTGTTATTTGCATGAAAGTATCATTATGAAAGATGTCCATGGGAAAATTCCAATTTTTTATGTGCTACACTACAATCAGACAGAAATGATTAAACTTCTCTTACATTATGCAACTGATATTGGCATAACTAACGAAACATCATCTTTGTCTGCATATCAGTCCAAAACACCGACAGAAAATGACAATACCAGCTTAATGGAAATACACTCCTATACTGACCATGACGGCGCAACACTTCTTCACTGGGCTTCAGAACGCGGTTTAACGGATATTGTAAACCTAATTTTGCAGTTTTCTCAGACCACAGACCATCTAGATAATGACAGAAGAACACCACTCCATTGCGCTACAGATAATGGACATACAGATGTAGCAGCCCTGCTTCTAAATCGTGGAGCCAATATTCACCTCAAAAAACATACTGGAGCAACAGCTTTGCTTTCAGCTGCGCAGAAAGGTAACAAGGCAACCATATATATAATACACATATATTGCTGGTAGGGCCTGGAAACTTCAGAAAACATTACGGCGCCGACATAGTCTCACTTATAGTATAACGCGTCTCGTGTGCATGCGTGAGAATTCGAACTCCGCCTTTAGAAGCGAATTTTAAACTTGACCACTTCCCCATTGGGCGGGACCACTTCCCCATTGAGCGGACGACGCCGCCGCGCTTGCGCACAGCTCACCGTATACATGAAGGAGTTGGTTGTGTGTCTCACTTCATCGGCCAGTTTCCCACTCATAGCCGCTAGCAATATAGTAAGTATTAGATATATGAAGGCAACGGTTTCACTTCTTTTAAATGAAGGCGCACAAATCAGCGACCAAGATCAGGAGGAAATGACGTCGTTACTTTGGGCTGCACACAATGGTCATTCCGAACTCGTCGAATTCCTGTTAGATAACGGTTCAAACATTAATGAAAGAAACATTTTGGACAAGACCAGTATTTTATGTGCAGCTACAAATGGAAACAAAGAAACTGTGACTTGTCTTTTAAATAAAGGCTCACAAATCAACGAAAGCGATAACCAAGAAATGACGCCGTTACTTTGGGCTGCACGTAAAGGTCATTCAGAACTCGTTGAATTCCTGTTAGATAACGGATCAAACATCAACGAAAAAAACATCTCCGGGCGTACAAGTATTTTATGTGCAGCTATAAATGGAAGCAAAGAAACAGTTTCACTTCTATTAAATAGAGGAGCACAAATTAACGAACGAGATCAAGCAGAAATGACACCGCTACTTTGGGCTGCATCCAATGGTCATTCAGAGCTCGTTGAATTCCTATTAGATAACGGTTCAAACATTAATGAAAAAACATTTTGGGCAAGTCCAGTATTTTATGTGCAGCTACAAATAGAAACAAAGAAACTGTAGCCTTCCTTTTAAATAAAGGCGCACAAATCAACGAAAGCGATAACCAAGAAATGACGCCGTTACTTTGGGCTGCACGTAAAGGTCATTCAGAACTCGTTGAATTCTTGTTAGATAACGGATCAAAGATCAAGGAAAAAAACATCTCCGGGCGTACAAGTATTTTATGTGCAGCTATAAATGGAAGCAAAGAAACAGTTTCACTTCTATTAAATAGAGGAGCACAAATTAACGAACGAGATCAGGAAGAAATTACGCCGTTACTTTGGGTTGCAAACAATGGTCATTCAGAACTCGTTGATTTCCTGTTAGATAAAGGATCAAACATTAACGACAAAAACATTTTGGGGCACACGAGTTTGTTATGTGCAGCTATAAATGGCAACAAAGAAACAGTTTCACTGCTAGTTAATCGAGGAGCACAAATTAACGAACGAGATCAGGAACAAATGACGCCGTTACTTTGGGCTGCATACAATGGTCATTCAGAACTGGTTGATTTCCTGTTAGATAAAGGATCAAACATTAATGAAAAAAACATTTTGGGACACACCAGTATTTTATCTGCAGCTATAAATGGAAGCAAAGAAACAGTTTCACTGCTATTAAATAGAGGAGTACAAATTAACGAACGAGATCAGGAAAAAATGACACCGCTACTTTTGGCTGCACGTAAAGGTCATTCAGAACTCACTGAATTTCTGTTAGCTAACGGATCAGACATTAATGAAAAAAAACATTTTGGGGCACACCAGTATTTTATGTGCAGCTATAAATGGAAGCAAAGAAACAGTTTCACTTCTATTAAATAGAGGAGCACAAATTAACGAACGAGATCAGGAAAAAATGACACCGCTTCTCTGTGCTGCACTTGAAGGTCATTCAGAACTGGTTGAATTCCTGTTAGATAACGGATCAAAGATCAACGAAAGAAACCTTTCGGGGCGTACCAGTATTTTATGTGCAGCTATGAATGGAAGCAAAGAAACAGTTTCACTTCTATTAAATAGAGGAGCACAAATTAACGAACGAGATCAGGAAAAAATGACACCGCTACTTTGTGCTGCCCTTGAAGGCCATTCAGAACTGGTTGAATTCCTGTTAGATAACGGATCAAAGATTAACGAAAGAAACCTTTCGGGGCGTACCAGTATTTTATGTGCAGCTATGAATGGAAGCAAAGAAACAGTTTCACTTTTATTAAATAGAGGAGCACAAATTAACGAACGAGATCAGGAAATAATGACACCGTTACTTTGTGCTGCCCTTGAAGGTCATTCAGAACTGGTTGAATTCCTGTTAGATAACGGATCAAAGATCAACGAAAGAAACCTTTCGGGGCGTACCAGTATTTTATGTGCAGCTATGAATGGAAGTAAAGAAACAGTTTCACTTCTATTAAATAGAGGAGCACAAATTAACGAACGAGATCAGGAAAAAATGACGCCGCTACTTTGGGCTGCATATGAAGGTAATTCAAAACTGGTTGAATTTCTATTAGATAACGGGTCGAAGATCAACGAAAGGGACCTTTCGGGGCGTACCAGTATTTTATGTGCAGCTATGAATGGAAGCAAAGAAACAGTTTCACTTTTATTAAATAGAGGAGCACAAATTAACGAACGAGATCAGGAAAAAATGACACCGTTACTTTGTGCTGCCCTTGAAGGTCATTCAGAACTGGTTGAATTGCTGTTAGATAACGGATCAAAGATCAACGAAAGGAACCTTTCGGGGCGTACCAGTATTTTATGTGCAGCTATGAATGGAAGCAAAAAAACAGTTTCACTTTTATTAAATAGAGGAGCACAAATTAACGAACGAGATCAGGAAAAAATGACGCCGCTACCTTGGGCTGCACTAGTAGGTCATTCAGAACTGGTTGAATTCCTGTTAGATAACGGATCAAAGATCAACCAAAGGAACCTTTCGGGGCGTACCAGTATTTTATGTGCAGCTATGAATGGAAGCAAAGAATCAGTTTTACTTCTATTAACTAGAGGAGCACAAATTAACGAACAAGATCAGGAAAAAATGTCACCGCTACTTTGTGCTGCCCTTGAAGGCCATTCAGAACTGGTTGAATTCCTGTTAGATAACGGATCAAAGATCAACGAAAGGAACCTTTCGGGGCGTACCAGTATTGTATGTGCAGCTATGAATGGAAGCAAAGAAACAGTTTTACTTCTATTAACTAGAGGAGCACAAATTAACGAACGAGATCAGGAAAAAATTATACCGCTACTTTGTGCTGCCCTTGAAGGTCATTCAGAACTGGTTGAATTCCTGTTAGATAACGGATCAAAGATCAACGAAAGGAACCTTTCGGGGCGTACCAGTATTTTATGTGCAGCTATGAATGGAAGCAAAGAAACAGTTTTACTTCTATTAACTAGAGGAGCACAAATTAACGAACGAGATCAGGAAAAAATGACACCGCTACTTTGTGCTGCCCTTGAAGGCCATTCAGAACTGGTTGAATTCCTGTTAGATAACGGATCAAAGATCAACGAAAGGAACCTTTCGGGGCGTACCAGTATTGTATGTGCAGCTATGAATGGAAGCAAAGAAACAGTTTTACTTCTATTAACTAGAGGAGCACAAATTAACGAACGAGATCAGGAAAAAATGATACCGCTACTTTGTGCTGCCCTTGAAGGTCATTCAGAACTGGTTGAATTCCTGTTAGATAACGGATCAAAGATCAACGAAAGAAACCTTTCGGGGCGTACCAGTATTTTATGTGAAGTTATGAATGGAAGTAAAGAAACAGTTTCACTTCTATTTAATAGAGGAGCACAAATTAACGAACGAGATCAGGAAAAAATGACGCCGCTACTTTGGGCTGCACTAGTAGGTCATTCAGAACTGGTTGAATTTCTATTAGATAACGGGTCGAAGATCAACGAAAGGAACCTTTCGGGGCGTACCAGTATTTTATGTGCAGCTATGAATGGAAGCAAAGAAACAGTTTCACTTTTATTAAATAGAGGAGCACAAATTAACGAACGAGATCAGGAAAAAATGACACCGTTTCTTTGTGCTGCCCTTGAAGGCCATTCAGAACTGGTTGAATTCCTGTTAGATAACGGATCAAAGATCAACGAAAGGAACCTTTCGGGGCGTACCAGTATTTTATGTGCAGCTATGAATGGAAGCAAAGAAACAGTTTCACTTTTATTAAATAGAGGAGCACAAATTAACGAACGAGATCAGGAAAAAATGACACCGCTACTTTGTGCAGCACTTGAAGGTCATTCAGAACTGGTTGAGTTTTTGTTAGATAACGGATCAAAGATCAACGAAAGAAACCTTTCGGGGCGTACCAGTATTTTATGTGCAGCTATGAATGGAAGCAAAGAAACAGTTTCACTTTTATTAAATAGAGGAGCACAAATTAACGAACGAGATCAGGAAAAAATGACACCGTTACTTTGTGCTGCCCTTGAAGGTCATTCAGAACTGGTTGAATTGCTGTTAGATAACGGATCAAAGATCAACGAAAGGAACCTTTCGGGGCGTACCAGTATTGTATGTGCAGCTATGAATGGAAGCAAAGAAACAGTTTCACTTTTATTAAATAGAGGAGCACAAATTAACGAACGAGATCAGGAAATAATGACACCGCTACTTTGTGCTGCCCTTGAAGGCCATTCAGAACTGGTTGAATTCCTGTTAGATAACGGATCAAAGATCAACGAAAGGAACCTTTCGGGGCGTACCAGTATTTTATGTGCAGCTATGAATGGAAGCAAAGAAACAGTTTCACTTTTATTAAATAGAGGAGCACAAATTAACGAACGCGATCAGGAAAAAATGACACCGCTACTTTGTGCTGCCCTTGAAGGCCATTTAGAACTGGTTGAATTCCTGTTAGATAACGGATCAAAGATCAACGAAAGGAACTTTTCGGGGCGTACCAGTATTGTATGTGCAGCTATGAATGGAAGCAAAGGAACAGTTTTACTTCTATTAACTAGAGGAGCACAAATTAACGAACGAGATCAGGAAAAAATGATACCGCTACTTTGTGCTGCCCTTGAAGGTCATTCAGAACTGGTTGAATTCCTGTTAGATAACGGATCAAAGATCAACGAAAGAAACCTTTCGGGGCGTACCAGTATTTTATGTGCAGCTATGAATGGAAGTAAAGAAACAGTTTCACTTCTATTTAATAGAGGAGCACAAATTAACGAACGAGATCAGGAAAAAATGACGCCGCTACTTTGGGCTGCACTAGTAGGTCATTCAGAACTGGTTGAATTTCTATTAGATAACGGGTCGAAGATCAACGAAAGGAACCTTTCGGGGCGTACCAGTATTTTATGTGCAGCTATGAATGGAAGCAAAGAAACAGTTTCACTTTTATTAAATAGAGGAGCACAAATTAACGAACGAGATCAGGAAAAAATGACACCGTTACTTTGTGCTGCCCTTGAAGGTCATTCAGAACTGGTTGAATTGCTGTTAGGTAACGGATCAAAAATCAACGAAAGGAACCTTTCGGGGCGTACCAGTATTTTATGTGCAGCTATGAATGGAAGCAAAGAAACAGTTTCACTTTTATTAAATAGAGGAGCACAAATTAACGAACGAGATCAGGAAAAAATGACACCGTTACTTTGTGCTGCCCTTGAAGGTCATTCAGAACTGGTTGAATTGCTGTTAGATAACGGATCAAAGATCAACGAAAGGAACCTTTCGGGGCGTACCAGTATTTTATGTGCAGCTATGAATGGAAGCAAAGAAACAGTTTCACTTTTATTAAATAGAGGAGCACAAATTAACGAACGAGATCAGGAAAAAATGACACCGTTACTTTGTGCTGCCCTTGAAGGCCATTCAGAACTGGTTGAATTTCTGTTAGATAACGGATCAAAGATCAACGAAAGGAACCTTTCGGGGCGTACCAGTATTTTATGTGCAGCTATGAATGGAAGCAAAGAAACAGTTTCACTTTTATTAAATAGAGGAGCACAAATTAACGAACGAGATCAGGAAAAAATGACACCGCTACTTTGTGCAGCACTTGAAGGTCATTCAGAACTGGTTGAGTTCTTGTTAGATAACGGATCAAAGATCAACGAAAGAAACCTTTCGGGGCGTACCAGTATTTTATGTGCAGCTATGAATGGAAGCAAAGAAACAGTTTCACTTCTATTAAATAGAGGAGCACAAATTAACGAACGAGATCAGGAAAAAATGACACCGCTACTTTGGGCTGCATACAGTGGTCATTCAGAACTGGTTGAATTCCTCTTAGATAACGGTTCAAACATTAATGAAAAAAACATTTTGGGCAAGACGAGTATTGTTACGCTCATTTTGACATTTTCCTACTTGTTAATTGAAATAATAATCAGATTTGGCAATTTACTTTTATTCTCTAAATATACAGTACTTTATCCATAGTTAGGCAACCCAAATACCTTCAGCCTCAATTTTGAATTAAAAGGAACACTTTGTTATCAGTTCTGCACATACACTCTGCACCTATAGTTTTTCTTCCTTTTTTCGAATTTGACTTTGACATTGATAACCTGGGATCATGAACTGCTCTGGCGAATTTGCATTCCATTCTTTTCCATTGCTTCGATCGTTGAAGTTAGTGCCCTGGGAACCTTTTGCTCCTCTGGCTTTGGTTATAGCCGTCCTCGTCGTTTTGAGGGATTTTTGGAGGCAAGGCGCCCCTTTGGAACGTTCTGGAAGCCGTTGGGAGTTGCTACCAGCGTTCGTTCGCTTTTCTTGCGGTTTTGAAGTGGGCTCTTCTCGATCGAATGGAGCGTTAGGCTGTTCGTCACCATTCGCAGGTTTGTTACGATTTCTTTTCGTCAGCGTGGTTGCTTATCTGGAAATTTGTAATTTATAGCCAACTATTCTACGCCAAGGAAATGCGTTAATTAGTTATACGCCATGGAAATGCGTTCTTAAACGCCATGGAATTGAGTTTTATTACCTGGATTGGTCCTGTTCGTCGTCGTGCATTTGGTTTTGCCTGGATCATGCGGTGCTCCACGAGCCGGCTGGCCGCTCGCCTCTGCGGCCTGGATTTGCGGTCGTTCCCTCTGCGAGCGCTGCCCAACGCACCTGGACTCTTGCATCTCTTCCAATAGCTCGGCCTCCACGTGCCGTATGCATCTGAGGTTTTGTAACGTTTTAATTTGTATCGTTCGTTTATTTGAATTGCTTTTGAACTGTTTAGTATGACCTTCCGAACTGCTATTTTAGAGTTTTTGTGCATATCGATTTTTGGTGTTAATTTGAGCAACTAGATATGAGATTGATTAATTTACTTACCTCTGTGGATAGCAGCCATGTGTAATTTTGTTATGATTTGGCTTTGAGGCTGCTTTTGTAATCACTGTAGTTTTTTTTGACGTCGCGTATTGCATTAACCTTGTTGTTTATTTAGAGCACTTGCTAGAGCTAAATTTTTTGGCGGTGGCAAAACTGCTACCAACGGGATTTTTGTTGAGATTGTGTAGCCTCCCGTTTTTGAGTTTGTGATAAACTAGTTCTCGGCTAGAATACCCGCAAGCAGTTCTTAGTACGTCAGGAAATACTTTATGACTTTCCTTTAGGAACTAGCAAACCCCTGTGAGATCTCATAACGTGCTGGAACCACCCCATCTAAATTTTGTGTGTCTTAAAGTTAATTTTTAGGCCAACCGTCGGGGTTAGATGTTGGCATTGCATATTTTGCTTGCGTTATTCGCACCCTTGATTTTATACTCCGCTTCACGGGGATTTATAGTCTATTTAAAGCTCTCTTAGTTTATTTTATTGGGTTAATGTAGTCATGCTTCGTGTCGTGTCGTTTTCCGCTTCACGGTGAACGTCATTGGTAATTTATCTAGTCATGTTTTGAGTATATTGCTTCGATATAAGTTTTGAGGTACCTTGTTGTTACGCCCTTCAGGCTAATTTCGCAGTTCGGACACCTCGAGTTGGATTCTTAGGTGAATTGTTTTATGTACTTGTAACCATTAGTCGTATTATTATTTCTGGTGTTAATTGTGATAATTTACTGTGATTTTGGATCTATACTTTTATGTTGGATATGCACTATAGTACCTACCAATATTAATAAAGCTGTGATATTCTGATTGGTCGATGCTTTGATTTTGTTTAACTTGCTGGTTTTTATCTTCGACCTTGTGTAAGGTCCGGCACAAGGAATTGGATCTGAGTCTAGGACCTGGCGCCCATTCTCTTCGTATTTCGTATAGTGTTCTTTTCAGCATAGTTGGAACCCTGCGACCCTCGCGGCGAGCTAGCCCAATTAGGCCGATAGTTACCAGCCGGCAAAATATCAAATATAACTTTCGCCAAAAGGTAAGGCCGACCGTCTATCTTCCCTTACAAGAAGATTTTGGCGCCCAACGTGGGGCTCGATAGGGCTCTTGTAGTACCCTGTCTACGTTGTGGTTAGGTGGTACTATAGTGCATTGTTAGTTTGTTAGGGTGTATCGATTTTAGGTATTGTTTTATGATTGACTTCTAGTTATAGAATTGGTTATTGGTGTGTTTTGATGAGTGAATCTTTGTGATGATTTGGATTTGTATTAGCTGCGTGTTTTATTGAGTATTTGTTGACTCAGTTTGCTTGAGTTTTTTTGTGTTTTCTCTGTGTAGTTTGTTTTCTTGCTTTTTCCTTTGGAGTGATGATTAGTATTTTGGAGTGTGATTGGTGCGTTTGAGGGGTACACTTTTGTGGATTTTTAGGCTCTTCAAACCATCTTTCTAGTGTGGATTGGTTTAGCTCTTCTTTGATTGGTTCTTTTCCTCTTTTATTCTTCGGATTGTTTGCTAGTTGTTCGGTGGCGATGCGTTTTGGGAGATTTGCTGCGGCACATTTGGATAATCTCCCGAACCTCTTTGGATTGTTTTAGAGTAGTTCTTCTTTGATTGGTTTTCTTCTTTGTGTGGATTGATGATAGGTTAGTTATTCGGTGGCGATGTGTCTGGGAGATTTGCTTCGGCGATTTGGATAATCTCTCCAGCCATCTTTGGAATAGATTGGTATAGTGATTGGATGGCTCGATTTTATTTCTTTTCGGATTTCTTTTGTCCTCTTTCTTGGTGAGGTTTGAGTCAGCTTGCTGGATGTTTGTAGGGTGCCCTTTCGGATTTTTGAGGTATAGCTGATGATGCCTATTGCCGTCAGCTATACGTTTTGGTGTGTTTGGTCGATTGTTGTTAGGGTATCCTTTCGCTTAGGCGGATTTCGGTCCTCAAGTGAAACTCGCTCCTTGCCTTTGGGCATGCTTGATGTTTGAGAACGGTTTCTTTTGCCCTCTTTTAGGGCCTCAGCGTTGTCTGGATTCGTGGAACCCTACTCTTTTGTTGAGCTTCTGTCCTTTTTGGTTGTGCGTTTGTGTGTGCCTGGTGATTGAGGACGGTTTCGTTCGCTCTTTTAGGGCATCGACTTTGTCGGATTTATTGGGACCTGAATCTTTCTCCAAGGCATTATGCTCTCGCCAACTCTTGTTGTCTTTGTTTGTGTGGTCTCGTCCGCGTTTTTTTGGGTAGGATGGCTGGGTGACGTCGGTCGGTTTACTAGGTTTCAATTCCTCTTTTCTTTTTCTAGAATTGGAATCCTGACATTAACAACTAGTCCCTTCTTTTCTCTCATCTTTCTTCTTCTCTATTGTTTTTTTTTGTTCATTGGAAAGGGATGTTCCCTCATATAGTTGTGTTCGTCTTCTTCGATATTTTGAATTTTTGGATATTTTGCTCTGTCTTTGGTAATTTGGAGATAGTTTCAGTGTTGTAGGTCGATCCTGGGCCTAAGCACTTATCCCTAGCTGTGGTTAGTTTTCCTTTCCCTTCCTTCTTCTGTGTCGTTGGCTTTCCTGTCTCCCACTCCAAATTTTTCTGAGGTGTTTGCGTTTTAGGTGGATTATCGTTGCAATCTGACGTAACCTTCCCTTCCACCGGCGCAGCTCACGTCATCTTGCAGCGACGGAAGAGGTTGGTGTCTCGTTGTCTTCGATGGTGTGCTTGGACTCTTACATCCTCTCTTCTTAGCTAACTTCTTTAAGTCCTCTGTTTCATTTCCCTGTATTTTCTCTTGGCAGGCATCGTTTTTTTAGACGTTTTGTTTGGATGGTCGTTGTATGGTCAGGTAAATCCGAAGGGATTTACCCTCCCTTTTGTGGGGGGAGAATTTGTTACGCTCATTTTGACATTTTCCTACTTGTTAATTGAAATAATTAGTCAGATTTGGCAATTTACTTTTATTCTCTAAATATACAGTACTTTATCCATAGTTAGGCAACCCAAATACCTTCAGCCTCAATTTTGAATTAAAAGGAACACTTTGTTATCAGTTCTGCACATACAATCTGCACTCTTATAGTTTTTCTTCCTTTTTTCGAATTTGACTTTGACATTGATAACCTGGGATCGTGAATTGCTCTGGCCAATTTGCATTCCATTCTTTTCCATTGCTTCGATCGTTGAAGTTAGTGCCCTGGGGGACCTTTTGCTTCTCTGGCTTTGGTTATAGCCGTCCTCGTCGTTTTGAGGGATTTTTGGAGGCAAGGCGCCCTTTGGAACGTTCTGGAAGCCGTTGGGAGTTGCTGCCAGCGTTCGTTCGCTTTTGTTGCGGTTTTGGAAGGGGGCTCTTCTCGATCGAATGGAGCGTTAGGCTGTTCGTCACCATTCGCAGGTTTGTTACGATTTCTTTTCGTCAGCGTGGTTGCTTATCTGGAAATTTGTAATTTATAGCCAACTATTCTACGCCAAGGAAATGCGTTAATTAGTTATACGCCATGGAAATGCGTTCTTAAACGCCATGGAATTGAGTTTTATTACCTGGATTGGTCCTGTTCGTCGTCGTGCATTTGGTTTTGCCTGGATCATGCGGTGCTCCACGAGCCGGCTGGCCGCTCGCCTCTGCGGCCTGGATTTGCGGTCGTTCCCTCTGTGAGCGCTGCCCAACGCACCTGGACTCTTGCATCTCTTCCAACAGCTCGGCCTCCACGTGCCGTATGCATCTGAGGTTTTGTAACGTTTTAATTTGTATCGTTCGTTTATTTGAATTACTTTTGAACTGTTTAGTATGACCTTCCGAACTGCTATTTTAGAGTTTTTGTGCATATCGATTTTTGGTGTTAATTTTAGCTACTAGATATGAGATTGATTAGTTTACTTACCTCTGTGCATAGCAGTCATGTGTAATTTTGTTATGATTTGGCTTTGGGGCTGCTTTTACAAGCACTGTAGTTTATTTCACGTCGCGTATTGCATTAACCTTGTTGTTTATTTAAGAGCACTTGCTAGAGCTAAATTTTTTGGCGGTGGCAAAACTGCTACCAACGGGATTTTTGTTGAGATTGTGTAGCCTCCCGTTTTTGAGTTTGTGATAAACTAGTTCTCGGCTAGAATACCCGCAAGCAGTTCTTAGTACGTCAGGAAATACTTTATGACTTTCCTTTAGGAACTAGCAAACCCCTGTGAGATCTCATAACGTGCTGGAACCACCCCATCTAAATTTTGTGTGTCTTAAAGTTAATTTTTAGGCCAACCGTCGGGGTTAGATGTTGGCATTGCATATTTTGCTTGCGTTATTCGCACCCTTGATTTTATACTCCGCTTCACGGGGATTTATAGTCTATTTAAAGCTCTCTTAGTTTATTTTATTGGGTTAATGTAGTCATGCTTCGTGTCGTGTCGTTTTCCGCTTCACGGTGAACGTCATTGGTAATTTATCTAGTCATGTTTTGAGTATATTGCTTCGATATAAGTTTTGAGGTACCTTGTTGTTACGCCCTTCAGGCTAATTTCGCAGTTCGGACACCTCGAGTTGGATTCTTAGGTGAATTGTTTTATGTACTTGTAACCATTAGTCGTATTATTATTTCTGGTGTTAATTGTGATAATTTACTGTGATTTTGGATCTATACTTTTATGTTGGATATGCACTATAGTACCTACCAATATTAATAAAGCTGTGATATTCTGATTGGTCGATGCTTTGATTTTGTTTAACTTGCTGGTTTTTATCTTCGACCTTGTGTAAGGTCCGGCACAAGGAATTGGATCTGAGTCTAGGACCTGGCGCCCATTCTCTTCGTATTTCGTATAGTGTTCTTTTCAGCATAGTTGGAACCCTGCGACCCTCGCGGCGAGCTAGCCCAATTAGGCCGATAGTTACCAGCCGGCAAAATATCAAATATAACTTTCGCCAAAAGGTAAGGCCGACCGTCTATCTTCCCTTACACAAGACAGGACAAAACAGGACAAGGCAGGACAAGACAGGAGAAGATAGGACAAATCAGCACAAAACAGGACAAGAAAGGACAAGATAAGACAAGACAGGCTAAGACAGGACAAGGCAGGACCAGACAGGACAAGACAGAACAAGACAGGACAAAACAGGACAAGACAGGACAAGACAGGCCAAGAGAGGACAAAACAGAACAAGACAGGACAAGATAGGACAAGACAGGACAAGACAGGACAGAACAGAACAAGACAAGACAAGGCAGGACAAGACAGGACAAGACAGAACAAGACAGGACAAGACAGGACAAGACAGGACAAGACAGAACAAGACAGGACAAGACAGGACAAGACAGGCCAAGACAGAACAAGAGAGGACAAGACAGGACAAGACAGAACAAAACAGAACAACACAGGACAAAACAGGACAAGACAGGACAAGACAGGCCAAGACAGGACTAGACAGGACAATGAAGGACAAGACTGGACAAACCTGGACAAGACTGGACAACACAGGACAAGTCAGGACAAGACAGGACAAAACAGGACAAGACAGGACAAGTCAGGGCAAGACAGGAAAAGACAGGACAAAACCAGACAAGACCTGACAACAAAACACAAAACAGAACAAGACAGAACAAGATAGGACAAGACAGGACAAGACAGTACAAAAAAGGACAAGACAGGACAAGACAGGATAAGACAGGACAAGACAGGACAAGACAGAAAAAAACAGGACAAGACAGGACAAGACAGGACAAGACAGGACAATACAGGACAAGACAGGACAAGTGAGGATAAAACAGGACAAGACAGGACAAAAGAGGACAAGACAGAACAAGAAAGGACAAGACAGGACAAGACCGGACAAAACAGGACAAGACAGGACAAGACAGGACAAAACAGTACAAAACAGGACAAGACAGTACAAGACAGGACAAGACAGTACAAGACAAGACAAAACAGGACAAGACAGGACAAGACAGGACAAGAGAGGACAAAACAGGACAAGACAGGACAAGACAGGACAAGACAGGACAAAACAGGAAAAAACAGGACAAAACAGGACAAGACAGGACAAGACAGGAAAATGCAGGACAAGACAGGACAAGACAGGACAAGTCAGGACAAAACAGGACAAGACAGGACAGGAGAGGACAAGACAGGACAAGACAGGACAAGACAGGATAAGACACGGCAAGGCAGGTCAAGACTGGACAACACAGATCAAGACAGGACAAGACAGGACAAAACAGGACAAGACAGTACAAGTCAGGACAAGACAGGACAAGACAGAACGAGACAGGACAAGACTGGACAAAGCAGGACAAGACAGGATAAAACAGGTCAAGACAGGGACAAGACAGGACAAGACAGGACAAGACAGGACAAGACTGGATAACACAGGACAACACAGGACAAGACATGACAAAACAGGTCAAGACAGGACAAGACAGGACAAGAAATGACAAAAGAGGACAAGACAGGACAAAACTAGACAACACAGGACAACACAGGACAAGACATGACAAAACAGGACAAAACAGAACAAGACAGGACAAGACAGGACAAGAAATGACAAAACAGGACAAGACAGGACAAGACAGGACAAGACAGGACAAGACAGGACAAGACAGGACAAGACCGGACAAGACATGTCAAGACAGGACAAGAAAGGACAAGACAGGACAAAACAGGACAAGACAGGACAAGACAGGACAAGACAGGACAAGACAGGAAAAGAAAGGACAAGACAGGACAAGACATGTCAAGACAGGAAAAAAAAGGACAAGACAGGACAAAACAGGACAATACAGTACAAGACTTGATAACACAGGACAACACAGGACAAGACAGGACAAGACAGGAGAAGATAGGACAAGTCAGCACAAAACAGGACAAGAGAGGACAAGATAAGGCAAGAGAGGACAAGACAGGACAAGGCAGGACCAGACAGGACAAGACGGAACAAGACAGTACAAAACTGGACAAGACAGGACAAGACAGGCCAAGAGAGGACGAAACAGAACAAGACAGGACAAGGCAGGACTAGACAGGACAAGACAGGACAAAACAGGACAAGACAAGACAAGGCAGGACAAGACAGGACAAGACAGAACAAGACAGGACAAGACAGGACAAGACAGGACAAGACAGGACAAGACAGAACAAGACAGGACAAGACAGGACAAAACAGGACAAGACAGGCCAAGACAGGACAAGAGAGGACAAGACAGGACAAGACAGAACAAGATAGAACAAGACAGGACAAAACAGGACAAAACAGGACAAGACAGGCGAAGATAGGACAAGACAGGACAAGGCAGGACAAGACTGGTCAAGACTGGACCAGACTGGACAACACAGGAGAAGACAGGACAAAGGAGGACAACACAGGACAAGACAAGGCAAGGCAGGTCAAAAAAGGACAAGCTAGGACAAGACAGGACAAAACAGGACAAGACAAGACAAAACAGGACAAGACAAGACAAGGCAGGCCAAGGCAGGAGAAGACAGGACAAAACAGGACAAGACCGGACAACAAAACACAAGACAGAACAAGACAGAACAAGATAGGACAAGACAGGACAAGACAGGACAAGATAGTCAAATACAGGACAAAACAGTACAAAAAAGGACAAAACAGGACAAGGCAGGAGGAGACAGGACAAGACAATACAAAAAGGACAAGACAGGACAAGACAGGACAAGGCAGGACAAGACAGGACAAGACAGGACAAGACAGGACAAGACAGGACAAGACAGAAAAAAACAGGACAAAACAGGACAAGACAGGACAAGACAGGACAATACAGGACAAGACCGGACAATTAAGGATAAAACAGGACAAGACATAAAAAAAGAGGACAAGACAGAACAAGAAAGGACAAGACAGGACAAGACAGGACAAAACAGGACAAGACAGCACAAGACAGGACAAAACAGTACAAGACAGGACAAGACAGTACAAGACAGGACAAGACAGTACAAGACAGGACAAGACAGAACAAGACAGGACAAGACAAGACAAAACAGGACAAGACAGGACAAGACAGGACAAAACAGGACAAGACAGGACAATACATGACAAGACAGTCAAATACAGGACAAAACAGGACAAAACAGGACAAGACAAGACAAGGCAGGACAAGACAGGACAATACAGAACAACACAGGACAATACAGGACAAAACAGGACAAAACAGGACAAGACAGGACAAGAAAGGAGGAGACAGGACAAGACAGTACAGAGAAGGACAATACAGGACAAGGCAGGACAAGACAGGACAAGACAGGACAAGACAGGACAAGACAGGACAAGACAGAACAAGACAGAACAAGACAGGACAAAATATGACAAGACAGGACAAGACAGGCCAAGACAGGACAAGACAGAACAAGACAGAACAAGACAGGACAAAACATGACAAGACAGGACAAGACAGGCCAACACAGGACAAGACAGAACAAGACAGAACAAGACATAACAAAACATGACAAGACAGGACAAGACAGGCCAAGACAGGACAAGACAGGACAAGGCAGGACAAGACTGGACAAGACAGGACAAGACAAGACAAGACAGGACAATACAGGACAAGACAGGACAAGACAGGACAAGTCAGGACAAAACAGGACAAGACAGGACAAGAGAGGACAAGACAGGACAAGACAGAACAAGACAGAACAAGACAGGACAAAACATGACAAACAGGACAAGACAGGACAAGACAGGACAAGTCAGGACAAAACAGGACAAGACAGGACAAGACAGGACAAGAGAGGACAAGACAGGACAAGAGAGGACAAGACAGGACAAGGCAGGACAAAACAGGACAAAACAGGACAAGACAGGACAAGACAGGAGGAGACAGGACAAGACAGTACAGAGAAGGACAAGACAGGACAAGGCAGGACACGACAGGACAAGACAGGACAAGACAAGACAAGACAGGACAATACAGGACAAGCCAGGACAAGACAGGACAAGTCAGGACAAAACAGGACAAGACAGGACAAGACAGGACAAGACAGAACAAGACAGAACAAGACAGAACAAGACAGAACAAGACAGAACAAGACAGAACAAGACAGGACAAAACATGACAAGACAGGACAAGACAGGCCAAGACAGGACAAGACAGGACAAGGCAGAACAAGACTGGACAAGACTGGACAAGACTGGACAACACAGGAGAAGACAGGACAAAGGAGGACAAGACAGGACAAGACAAGACAAGGCAGGTGAAAAGAGGACAAGCTAGGACAAGACAGGACAAAACAGGACAAGACAGGACAAAACAAGACAAGACAGGACAAGGCAGGGCAAGACAGGAGAAGACAGGACAAAACAGGACAAGACCGGACAACAAAACACAAGACAGAACAAGACAGAACAAGATAGGACAAGACAGGGCAAGACAGGACAAGACAGGACAAGACAGTCAAATACAGGACAAAACAGGACAAAAAAGGACAAGACAGGACAAGGCAGGAGGAGACAGGACAAAACAATACAAAAAAAAACAAGACAGGCCAAGACAGGACAAGACAGGACAAGACAGGACAAGACAGGACAAGACAGGACAAGACAGAAAAAAACAGGACAAAACAGGACAAGACAGGACAAGACAGGACAATACAGGACAAGACAGGACAAGACAGGACAAGTCAGGATAAAACAGGACAAGACAGGACAAAAGAGGACAAGACAGAACAAGAAAGGACAAGACAGGACAAGACAGGACAATACAGGACAAGACAGGACAAGACAGGACAAAAAAGTACAAGACAGGACAAGACTGTACAAGACAGAACAAGACAGTACAAGACAGGACAAGACAGAACAAGACAGGACAAAACAAGACAAAACAGGACAAGACAGGCAAGACAGGACAAAACAGGACAAGACAGGACAAGACAGGACAAGACAGTCAAATACATTACAAAACAGGACAAAACAGGACAAGAAAAGACAAAGCAGGACAAGACAGGACAAGACAGAACAAGACAGGACAATACAGAACAAAACAGGACAAAACAGGACAAGACAGGACAAGACAGGAGGAGACAGGACAAGACAGTACAGAGAAGGACAAGACAGGACAAGACAGGACAAGACAGGACAAGACAGGACAAGACAGGAAAAAACAGGACAAAACAAGAAAAGATAGGACAAGACAGGACAATACAGGACAAGACAGGACAAGTCAGGACAAAACAGGACAAGACAGAACAGGAGAGGACAAGACAGGACAAGACAGGACAGGAGAGGACAAGACAGGATAAGACACGACAAGACAGGTCAAGACTGGACAACACAGATCAAGACAGGACAAGACAGGACAAAACAGGACAAGACAGTACAAGGCAGGACAAGACAGGACAAGACAGAACGAGACAGGACAAGACTGGACAAAACAGGACAGTACATAACAAAACAGGTCAACACAGGGACAAGACAGGACAAGACAGGACAAGACTAGACAACACAGGACAACACAGGACAAGACATGGCAAAACAGGACAAAACAGGACAAGACAGGACAAGACAGAACAAGAAATGACAAAACAGGACAAGACAGGACAATACAGGACAAGACAGGACAAGACATGTCAAGACAGGGCAAGAAAGGACAAGACAGGAAAAAACAGGACAAGACAGGACAATACAGGACAAGACAGGAAAAGAAAGGACAAGACAGGACAAGACATGTCAAGACAGGACAAGAAACGACAAGACAGGACAAAACAGGACAATACAGGACAAAACAGGACAATACAGGACAAGACAGAAAAAGACAGAACAAGACAGCACAAGACAAATGAAGATAGGACAAGTCTGCACAAAACAGGACAAGGGAGGACAAGATAAGGCAAGAGAGGACAAGACTGGACAAGGCAGGACCAGACAGGACAAAACAGGACAATACAGGACAAGAGAGAAAAAGACAGAACAAGACAGGACAAGACAAATGAAGATAGGACAAGTCTGCACAAAACAGAAAAAGACAGAACAATATAGCACAAGACAGGACAAAACAGTACAAAAAAGGACAAGACAGGACAAGACAGGACAAGGCAGGACAAGACAGGAGAAGATAGGAAAAATCAGCACAAAACAGGACAAGAAAGGACAAGATAAGACAAGACAGGCTAAGACAGAACAAGGCAGGACCAGACAGGACAAGACAGAACAAGACAGGACAAAACAGGACAAGACAGGCCAAGAGAGGACAAAACAGAACAAGACAGGACAAGGTAGGACAAGACAGGACAAGACAGGACAGAACAGGACAAGACAAGACAAGGCAGGACAAGACAGGACAAGACAGAACAAGACAGGACAGGACAGGACAAGACAGGACAAGACAGAACAAGACAGGACAAGACAGGACAAGACAGGACAAGACAGGCCAAGACAGAACAAGAGAGGACAAGACAGGACAAGACAGAACAAAACAGAACAACACAGGACAAAACAGGACAAGACAGGACAAGACAGGCCAAGACAGGACTAGACAGGACAAGGAAGGACAAGACTGGACAAACCTGGACAAGACTGGACAACACAGGACAAGTCAGGACAAGACAGGACAAAACAGGACAAGACAGGACAAGTCAGGGCTAGACAGGAAATGACAGGACAAAACCAGACAAGACCTGACAACAAAACACAAAACAGAACAAGACAGAACAAGATAGGACAAGACAGGACAAGACAGTACAAAAAAGGACAAGACAGGACAAGACAGGATAAGACAGGACAAGACAGGACAAGACAGAAAAAAACAGGACAAAACAGGACAAGACAGGACAAGACAGGACAAGACAGGACAATACAGGACAAGACAGGACAAGTGAGGATAAAACAGGACAAGACAGGACAAAAGAGGACAAGACAGAACAAGAAAGGACAAGACAGGACAAGACCGGACAAAACAGGACAAGACAGGACAAGACAGGACAAAACAGTACAAAACAGGACAAGACAGTACAAGACAGGACAAGACAGTACAAGACAAGACAAAACAGGACAAGACAGGACAAGACAGGACAAGAGAGGACAAAACAGGACAAGACAGGACAAGACAGGACAAAACAGGAAAAAACAGGACAAAACAGGACAAGACAGGACAAGACAGGAAAATGCAGGACAAGACAGGACAAGACAGGACAAGTCAGGACAAAACAGGACAAGACAGGACAGGAGAGGACAAGACAGGACAAGACAGGACAAGACAGGACAAGACAGGATAAGACACGGCAAGGCAGGTCAAGACTGGACAACACAGATCAAGACAGGACAAGACAGGACAAAACAGGACAAGACAGTACAAGTCAGGACAAGACAGGACAAGACAGAACGAGACAGGACAAGACTGGACAAAGCAGGACAAGACAGGATAAAACAGGTCAAGACAGGGACAAGACAGGACAAGACAGGACAAGACAGGACAAGACTGGATAACACAGGACAACACAGGACAAGACATGACAAAACAGGTCAAGACAGGACAAGACAGGACAAGAAATGACAAAAGAGGACAAGACAGGACAAAACTAGACAACACAGGACAACACAGGACAAGACATGACAAAACAGGACAAAACAGAACAAGACAGGACAAGACAGGACAAGAAATGACAAAACAGGACAAGACAGGACAAGACAGGACAAGACAGGACAAGACAGGACAAGACAGGACAAGACCGGACAAGACATGTCAAGACAGGACAAGAAAGGACAAGACAGGACAAGGCAGGAGGAGACAGGACAAAACAATACAAAAAAAAACAAGACAGGCCAAGACAGGACAAGACAGGACAAGACAGGACAAGACAGGACAAGACAGAAAAAAACAGGACAAAACAGGACAAGACAGGACAAGACAGGACAATACAGGACAAGACAGGACAAGACAGGACAAGTCAGGATAAAACAGGACAAGACAGGACAAAAGAGGACAAGACAGAACAAGAAAGGACAAGACAGGACAAGACAGGACAATACAGGACAAGACAGGACAAGACAGGACAAAAAAGTACAAGACAGGACAAGACTGTACAAGACAGAACAAGACAGTACAAGACAGGACAAGACAGAACAAGACTGGACAAGACTGGACAAGACTGGACAACACAGGAGAAGACAGGACAAAGGAGGACAAGACAGGACAAGACAAGACAAGGCAGGTGAAAAGAGGACAAGCTAGGACAAGACAGGATAAAACAGGACAAGACAGGACAAAACAAGACAAGACAGGACAAGGCAGGGCAAGACAGGAGAAGACAGGACAAAACAGGACAAGACCGGACAACAAAACACAAGACAGAACAAGACAGAACAAGATAGGACAAGACAGGGCAAGACAGGACAAGACAGGACAAGACAGTCAAATACAGGACAAAACAGGACAAAAAAGGACAAGACAGGACAAGGCAGGAGGAGACAGGACAAAACAATACAAAAAAAACAAGACAGGCCAAGACAGGACAAGACAGGACAAGACAGGACAAGACAGGACAAGACAGGACAAGACAGAAAAAAACAGGACAAGACAGGACAAGACAGGACAAGACAGGACAATACAGGACAAGACAGGACAAGACAGGACAAGTCAGGATAAAACAGGACAAGACAGGACAAAAGAGGACAAGACAGAACAAGAAAGGACAAGACAGGACAAGACAGGACAATACAGGACAAGACAGGACAAGACAGGACAAAAAAGTACAAGACAGGACAAGACTGTACAAGACAGAACAAGACAGTACAAGACAGGACAAGACAGAACAAGACAGGACAAAACAAGACAAAACAGGACAAAACAGGCAAGACAGGACAAAACAGGACAAGACAGGACAAGACAGGACAAGACAGTCAAATACATTACAAAACAGGACAAAACAGGACAAGAAAAGACAAAGCAGGACAAGACAGGACAAGACAGAACAAGACAGGACAATACAGAACAAAACAGGACAAAACAGGACAAGACAGGACAAGACAGGAGGAGACAGGACAAGACAGTACAGAGAAGGACAAGACAGGACAAGACAGGACAAGACAGGACAAGACAGGACAAGACAGGAAAAAACAGGACAAAACAAGAAAAGATAGGACAAGACAGGACAATACAGGACAAGACAGGACAAGTCAGGACAAAACAGGACAAGACAGAACAGGAGAGGACAAGACAGGACAAGACAGGACAGGAGAGGACAAGACAGGATAAGACACGACAAGACAGGTCAAGACTGGACAACACAGATCAAGACAGGACAAGACAGGACAAAACAGGACAAGACAGTACAAGGCAGGACAAGACAGGACAAGACAGAACGAGACAGGACAAGACTGGACAAAACAGGACAGTACATAACAAAACAGGTCAACACAGGGACAAGACAGGACAAGACAGGACAAGACTAGACAACACAGGACAACACAGGACAAGACATGGCAAAACAGGACAAAACAGGACAAGACAGGACAAGACAGAACAAGAAATGACAAAACAGGACAAGACAGGACAATACAGGACAAGACAGGACAAGACATGTCAAGACAGGGCAAGAAAGGACAAGACAGGAAAAAACAGGACAAGACAGGACAATACAGGACAAGACAGGAAAAGAAAGGACAAGACAGGACAAGACATGTCAAGACAGGACAAGAAACGACAAGACAGGACAAAACAGGACAATACAGGACAAAACAGGACAATACAGGACAAGACAGAAAAAGACAGAACAAGACAGCACAAGACAAATGAAGATAGGACAAGTCTGCACAAAACAGGACAAGGGAGGACAAGATAAGGCAAGAGAGGACAAGACTGGACAAGGCAGGACCAGACAGGACAAAACAGGACAATACAGGACAAGAGAGAAAAAGACAGAACAAGACAGGACAAGACAAATGAAGATAGGACAAGTCTGCACAAAACAGAAAAAGACAGAACAATATAGCACAAGACAGGACAAAACAGTACAAAAAAGGACAAGACAGGACAAGACAGGACAAGGCAGGACAAGACAGGAGAAGATAGGAAAAATCAGCACAAAACAGGACAAGAAAGGACAAGATAAGACAAGACAGGCTAAGACAGAACAAGGCAGGACCAGACAGGACAAGACAGAACAAGACAGGACAAAACAGGACAAGACAGGCCAAGAGAGGACAAAACAGAACAAGACAGGACAAGGTAGGACAAGACAGGACAAGACAGGACAGAACAGGACAAGACAAGACAAGGCAGGACAAGACAGGACAAGACAGAACAAGACAGGACAAGACAGGACAAGACAGGACAAGACAGAACAAGACAGGACAAGACAGGACAAGACAGGACAAGACAGGCCAAGACAGAACAAGAGAGGACAAGACAGGACAAGACAGAACAAAACAGAACAACACAGGACAAAACAGGACAAGACAGGACAAGACAGGCCAAGACAGGACTAGACAGGACAAGGAAGGACAAGACTGGACAAACCTGGACAAGACTGGACAACACAGGACAAGTCAGGACAAGACAGAGGACAAAACAGGACAAGACAGGACAAGTCAGGGCTAGACAGGAAATGACAGGACAAAACCAGACAAGACCTGACAACAAACCACAAAACAGAACAAGACAGAACAAGATAGGACAAGACAGGACAAGACAGTACAAAAAAGGACAAGACAGGACAAGACAGGATAAGACAGGACAAGACAGGACAAGACAGAAAAAAACAGGACAAAACAGGACAAGACAGGACAAGACAGGACAAGACAGGACAATACAGGACAAGACAGGACAAGTGAAGATAAAACAGGACAAGACAGGACAAAAGAGGACAAGACAGAACAAGAAAGGACAAGACAGGACAAGACCGGACAAAACAGGACAAGACAGGACAAGACAGGACAAAACAGTACAAAACAGGACAAGACAGTACAAGACAGGACAAGACAGTACAAGACAAGACAAAACAGGACAAGACAGGACAAGACAGGACAAGAGAGGACAAAACAGGACAAGACAGGACAAGACAGGACAAGACAGGACAAAACAGGAAAAAACAGGACAAAACAGGACAAGACAGGACAAGACAGGAAAATGCAGGACAAGACAGGACAAGACAGGACAAGTCAGGACAAAACAGGACAAGACAGGACAGGAGAGGACAAGACAGGACAAGACAGGACAAGACAGGATAAGACACGGCAAGGCAGGTCAAGACTGGACAACACAGATCAAGACAGGACAAGACAGGACAAAACAGGACAAGACAGTACAAGTCAGGACAAGACAGGACAAGACAGAACGAGACAGGACAAGACTGGACAAAGCA